>VXBP01007618.1:216918-235297 GCA_013400115.1 Rhinopomastus cyanomelas
TGACATCCAGTGTGCCACTCCCATATCCTCCCCGAGTGCTCTGAGCCCCCCTGCACTGTCAATTGTACCCCTCTTCCCCCCCCACTCCCAGTCTCTCCCAAGTGGCGCTGTACTGGTTTGGGCATTTATTTCACCATTTGCCCCCCCAAACCAAGTATTTCCTGTCTCTTGCTTGGTGCCCCAGAAGAGATGTTTTATTTTACCCCCGGAAACCCCTCAAAACCAGGGAAAGAGCACAAAAAACCCCCCAGGGGTTTTAGTAACGATAAAAGGGTGCAGCACCCGCTGAGATTTTAATCCAAATATGAGGGTACAGCACCCAGCAGAGTTTGGATTCCAATAAAGGGGTGCAGCACCCAATGGGATTTTTATCCTGATAAAAGGATGCAGCAACCAGCAGGGCTTTAATCCCAATAGAACTGTGCAGCATCCAGTAGGGTTTTTATCCCAATACTAAGCTGCAGCACCCAGCAAGATTGGTTAAGGATTTATTTCTAACCTCTCCTATTGCTTAAATGGCTTAAAACTGGTTTTAATTCTACGATTACCTGAAAGTCCCACGAAAGCAGGGATGGGGCATAAGCTAGTGATGATGTTGTGGATTATCAGGGCTGTCCCTTGTGCCTCTCCTTAACTGGTTTTTGCTGCAGACAGCGATGAGGCAATGAAATGCTTCTGCAGGAGCTTGAAAGGCAGTTGGAAACCGCAACCTTGAGTATTTTCAGAGGTTTTGACAGATACCAGGAGCCTTCTTGTGCTCCCATCCTTGTCCCTCCTGTGCCCATCACCCTCGTCCCTTCTCTCTTGTCTGGAGTGGTCTGGAATCTGCTAATCCCCTTCTCAATGGATTCCCTGCAGCCACCAGGTCTCTCCACAATTTGGGCAGGAGACCTTTTCCTGTGGTATTTCCCTGCCTGCCTAGTGATGGCCACCACAGATGTGAGTGTCCACATGGAGGAGGTGGTGGTGGTGACGACACCTGATGGTGCAGTGGATGGCAACGGAGTGGAGGAAGTGAAGACGGTGCTGGTCACCACCAACCTGTCCCAGCATGGGTAAGAGATGGGGTTGGTACGCTGTGCTGGAAACCTCCTGCCCACAGTCACAGTTGCCTGAGCTGGGTGTTTTTAACCATCTGTGTCTTGCTCCTGCGTCGTTTGTCACAGCAGGGATCTCGGCAACGTCTGGGCAATCTCTGTTTCCACCTTAGGACCTTGTTGATGCCCTCAGAACCATACCCAGGGCCTTTTACTGGGTAGCTCTGAACTTAGAGCAGACTCCACTCTTCCTGTTTCTGTTACCACCAGTGGGTTTGAGCTGGTGTTACCGAAATCAAAAGCAACTTGGCAGTTGGGTTTTGGAGGAAATACTGTTCAAAAAAACCAAAACCAAACCAAACAAAAACCCCAAAAGCAAACAAAACCTTTTGTAGGCTGATGTGGATGTTGGAATGGACATAAATTGGGTTGGAACAGGGCATGACATGGATAGCTGTGCTTCCCTTCTGAGGAAATTTGGGGCAGGAGAAGTGGCAGAGGTGGTCTTGAGCACCACTCAGACACTGCTCAACACAACTAGAGGGACTGTGTCTGGTTTTTGAAGTGCTGCTGCTTTGCCCAGTTCCTCCCTTTTTGGCTGATATTTCAGGTCTGGTCTGGTCTGTTCATCTGCAAGTTGATCAAGTCTTTGCTCTGTGGCCTGGCTGGTACCTCCAAGGCCACATAGCCTCAAAGGTTCTGCTTTATTTCCCTCCAGTCTTTCACAGGACAGAGCCCAGAAGAATTTGAGTGCTTTGCTCTTTCAGTGGGCAGAAAATCCAGGTTCACACCAGAGCTGGGTCCAGGTATTTGTCCCTTTTACTCAGATCCGTCCTGCTGTTCCTGTGTCAGTTCCCTGCGGCTTGGGGCAGGGCTTGGTTTTACATTACAGCACAGACACTGTTCCCCTTGTTCTGTTCTAACTGGGAGGAAACTTGTCAACAGATGAACTGTTCGGGAAGGGGAAGGGGCAGGGGCAAGCGACGGTGGGAGCTGGCAATGGGGATGCCATAGGCAGCAGCACATGGGAGTAGAGGACCATGGTGGAGGCCACTTCAATCAGTTTGATTCCTGTTCTTCTTTCTTTTCCAATTTTCCTTTGGAATCCTGTTCTGAGCCCCAGTGGCTCAAGAACAGGACAGCTCCGCACAGCGGGCAGGGGATGAGTTTTATTTAGCCACAGCTACAAGCAGAGCAGATCTTACCCGGCTTGGATGTTTTTTAAGGGTAAGGAACTGGTGGGCAGGTTCCTCACTCCTCGGTGTTCCAGGACAGCAGTGACTTGATGGGAAGGGCCTTGGGCTCATGGAGCGAAGCCCACCCAGCTCCCAACGGTGCTCGGGACTGCTGTCACTCAGCTGTGGGACTGGTGGTGGGTAGTAGCATGAGCTACTCTGGTCTCTCCATAGCTTTGGCTGTTTGCCTTGGCTCTGCTCCTTCTGGGGAGTCATGGAGCAGCACTGGCTCCTTTTCCCTGTTTTCCCCAGCTGGTGTAAGGAAAGCGCCTGCAAGCACAGGCTGGGATTCCTCAGCTTTGGTTCGGTCACTGCTCACTTGGGAAGAGTTGGCTTTTGACTTGTCTGAGGTGGCACTTAGGGACCAAACTCAGCTTGGGGGGTTGGTTTCTTTAAAAAAAGAATTTATACAGCCATTGGTTAAGAGCTTAATTAGCTCATATGTTTTTAGAATTAACTGGAAAAGGCAGAGAAAATGGGAAAATAGGAATAATCAAAAAACTTTGCAATTGGAAGGGCTCTGTGCTTGATGCTCTGATGAGGTGTTGGTTTTTCTGAGCTGTAGCCTCAGTGCAGGTTTCTGATCAAGCCTTCTCTCTTAAGTTTCCAGGTGAGGCAGGAGCAGAGGAGAAAGGGGACACAAACTTACTGCTCTATCAACACCTACTTTTATCTCCCTCCCAGCTGGTTTGTGGATCTTCTTGGGGAGGAAGAGGAGAACCATCCTCCTCCAGCTTTGTCATGGCAACATGCAAAGGCAGGCCCAGCTCAGTGGATCCCACCACTGGGGCTGGGGAGGTGTTTGAGTTTGCTCCTACATCTGCCTCAGTGTGTTCTTCTGGAACAGCATGGAGGAAGCAGAGTAGGGATACCTTCTGTTGTGGGTTTCTCTTCCCTTTGCCCTGTTACATCCCTGTGGCAGACACAGACTTGAGTTGCTTGAGTTTTTTGTACAAGTTGCTGAAGTTGATTGCTTTGGGGTTTTTTTTCCCCTCTGGATAAAGGGGTTTAAGATGTGGGCCAGGATGTTCCTACCAATCCAGTTGTGCCTTGCAGTGGGTTTTGTGAATGCAACAGAGCCCTGGAGGAAACTGTGTCAGGTGCTGACTCTCCACTGGGGTTTTTCTTCTAGATAAGGTGGTGGCGGGTTGTTTGGCTCTGGTGGCAGGCAGAGGCAGATCAGTCAGGGCTGTGCTGCACTTTGCATGTCAGAGGTGGCTGCTGCCTCTCCCCATCCTGTCACCCCACTGCGATGGTGTCACTGGTTCTTAATCCTCATGCGGCTGGAGATTTGCAAGAACCAAGCAGCCAAGTGATGAGAAACCAGCTTACAATGATTTCATTTCTGTCGCGTCAGACAGCCCCTCCTGTAGTACCTGTGCACACATTTGTTAGCTCCCAGTTTACCTTCTCGAGTCCTGTGTACCCACCACCTCCCTGGGCTCTGGGTGGTTGGTTGCTGCGAGCTGCAGAGGCAACGTCCTCCTGGGGCTTCTTTACTCTCACTTCTCTGCAGCGGTATCTCCGGAGTCACCAGCCTGGCAGCTGCCCACACCAGTTCCCTTATCTCGGGGCTGGTCCCTGCCCCGCAGCAGGTGAGGGGAGAGATATGCTTTGAACCTGCCGTTCCACCCTGGAGCAGTGTGTTAAGAAGCCATGATGGAAAAACCAGTTGCTCTTGAATTTGCTTGTCCCCATGGTATCACAGGTGGGAAATGTGGGTACCAGTGAGTCACTAGGATTGTGATTTTCACTCTCTTTGTGACAATTTGAGTTACACCTGTAAGGGTATCAGTGTGGGACTCCCAGACAGGGTAAGGAACCTGTCCTTGGCTTGCAGCCTGGAGTGTCTTCCCCATCTGAGTGTGCACCAAAGCTCATGAGAGGGGCTTGGGGCTTTGTACACAGCAGGAAAAGTTGAAACAGGCAACCAGCGAGCAAGTGGCCACTGTGTAGGATCCACTCCACGTCTCCATCAGCAGAGCAGCCAAACCAGCTGCAGATCTACAGGGCAGGAGTGTGACATACATTGGATAACCAGCTACGGGCTAATCTGCATATATTGAGTTGTTGGAGGCTCAGAGGTTGGATCAGTGGGTCCGTTGCTATGTTATCTCTGCTTGTGGATCCACTGTTGGGGGTTGTGGAAGAACTCCTTTACAGTGTTTGCAGCTTTATGAAATCCTTGCTCCTGAGAGCATCCTGTGGCCAGTCCACTGCCCAGAGAGTGTCAGCATGTTCAACACATGTTTTTCTTGGGAAAAACTGCTCAAGCAAAGCTGCCAGAGTGTCTGGCAGGGACTTCTGAGTGAAGGGCCTTGCTGACACCATCTCTCCATGCCAGCTCCCCAGCATGGGCTGTGCCAAAGGCAGCTTCATGGGGCTGGAATTAAAAGGGAGGTGAGGCAGAGCTGCCCAGGCTCCTGGCAATGCTCCTGCCTGCCTGCTACGGGGCTCTTCACTTCTGGATGGAGCAATGGAGATGAATCTCTTGAAACCGGAGTTGACTTCAGCTCTTGTGGGGAAAAGAATACAGTCCAAGTGGCTTTCGAAGCAACATCTCCATGGAACATTGTGGGTGGGGGTGGCATATCTCTGTGGTTTAACCCTGCCTCTCCAATTGTCTTACCAGCGGTGACATAAATGAAGACACACTGGAGACCGAAAATGCAGCTGCTGCGGCTGCTGCTGCCTTTACAGCCTCCACACATATGAAGGAAGCAGTTCTAGGTAGGTTCAGCCCATGCTGTAGCCCCTCTCTTGAGCTCTACCAACCTGAAGCGGCACAACTCTGCTGGTGCTTGCTGAGAGGGTCCAGTTACTGCACACAGAGCTCCTTGGCTGGCCCTTGGGATGTTCTCCTGGGGCTATCAGGGATGTTCTCATGGTGTTGCTCTCCCAGTGGTACCATGGATGTTCTTCCCAGCATCCAGGGGAGTCCCTCCAGCTCCAGGACCTGGGTGATGGGAAGAGAGCTGGGAGCTGCTGGCTGTGCTGCTGCTGCCCTCTCCTGGTACGGGATGAGACGCTGAGCCACCACCAGGCAGCTTCTGCTCTGCCAGCTTGTAATGGGGATGTTGCTTTTGCAGCAAACTCACTGACTTTGGTTATGAGTAAAAGAGAAGCAGGTAGTGAACTGAGGGCTGTAACTTGCATTTCTTTTTGCTCCATCCCTTCCTCCGTTCCCTGTGAGAAGTGAAGATGGCTGAAGATGAGGACAGTTTGGATGCAGAGATTGTCTACCCCATCACCTGCGGGGATAGCAAAGCCAACCTCATCTGGAGAAAGTTTGTGTGCCCTGGGATCAATGTGAAGTGTGTGCAGGTGAGAGTAAAGGGCCCTGGTGCTGGGCTTTTGCCTTCCTGTGCCCATGCTGGGCTAGTCCTGGCTTCAGTGAGCTTTGCTAAGCCGCTCTGACTCAGAGGTGCATCGTGGGGTCCATGTCGTTTCATTCTTGCTACTGTTGGACCTGATCTTTGTCTTCTCACCCAAGCTGAGCAGACCTGCCCAAATTTATCTGCAGTATTGAAGAATTTCAGATGGTTTTGGCTCTTTGGTGTGAGCTAGTAAGTTGAGAGTTTATTGAGAGGTTTGTTGGTTGGGAACCTACTAAAGAGCTGCTTCTGGGTCCTGCTGAACTCATGGTTAAACTGGTTGATCGCTCATCACACTGACATGACACCTTCTGCCTTTTGCAGTTTGATGATCACCTAATAAGTCCCAAGGAGTTTGTCCACTTGGCTGGCAAGTCAACGCTGAAGGATTGGAAGCGAGCGATCCGCATGAATGGCATCATGCTCCGGTCAGTCTCCTCATTTGTATGTGCAGAGAAACAATGGGGACTTCTCCTTTCTGGGAAAATAACAGTGGGGACAGAGCCGTGGCCACCACAGTTTTGCTGCTGACAGAAGACATGTGCCATTTGTTTTAACAGCAGCTTGACCCCAAATGTCATGTGTCCAGTGGCTTTGCTTTATCCTTGTCCCAAGCGAATCATCTGGGGCAAGAAATGCTTCTCTAGTGTTTTTAGGACTTGAACTATATATCATTCCCAGCTGACATAGGGTCATTTACAGTTCTAATGGGCACCAGTGGTCAGGCCGTGCGGTCTGCGGTTCTTGGTGTGACCTACCAGATGGAGGTCAGCCTGGTCATCAGACCAGCTCTCCCCTGGCAGTGAGTCTGCTTTGTATCGCTCAGTGGTTTGGAGGGATTTTTTTGCCAAGGACTTATTTAAAGCTTGTTTGTGCAAGCGTTTCTCTTCTCTAGTCTTAAATCCAGCAATTGAATTCTTCTGAGGGCTTCTTAACCACTAGCCTGAGACTCTGATTTAATTAAAATCTGTCTCTGCCTGCAGACAGGATAAAAGAGCATCGTGTTCCCCAGGAATCGTCAGTGGGTTTGGGCTGTTGTCACCAGCTGACATCACCTTTGCCTATATACTTCAATGCAAGTGGCTCCCATATTCCTTCTAAGGAGCTTTGCCCCATGTCGATTGTGCATAATAGGCTTAGACAAAAAAACTCTTCAGGAGGAGTGTGTGAAGGCAAAGCCCAGCAGCCCTGGAAAGCAAAGCTTGGGAAGCTCAGTTTGTCATTGACCAGCAAAGCCTGAGGATGCTTTGGAGCAACCTGCTCAGACTGGGAAGATCTGCTCCAGTCCATTAGCACAGCTACGGCACAATCGGCTTTTTCCTGCCCGTCACAGCCTCCTGAAAGGCTTGGCTACTGCTGGAGTGTCCTGATTGTTGTTTGTGTGTGTGGCCATTACAGAGCAGGCTATGCATGCTGCTTTAATTAACTCCAAGGTTAGGACACAGTGGGAAGTGTCCAGGGAAGCTCAGACTGTTGTCTCTGCCTGTTGCCTGGGTTTTTGCTTTTGATCTGGGCCTTTGAGAAGTTTGGGGCTGAAGAGCTGCACCTTGGAGCTCTCTGATCCTGCTGATGTGCCTGTGCCCTGTGCTTGCTGCTCCATCTTTCAGAAAGATCATGGACTCGGGAGAACTGGATTTCTACCAGCACACAAAGGTCTGTTCCAACACCTGCCGGAGCACCAAAATCGACCTGACTGGAGCCAGGGTATCTTTAACCAGCCAGACGTCAACTGAGTACATCCCCCTCACTCCTGCGTCCGCAGATGGTACGTCCAGCCCTTCCTTACATCCTCAGCAGGGGCTTTGAAGCTTCAAAATGCAACAGCCACCACCTACCCAACACCCTGCACTGGCTTTGTGGGTTGTTTTATTCATCCTCTGCTTTTTCTCCCTGCACTGTTGTAGGATTCCCCATAGCAGGGCTTAGGCACAGTTATTAGAAACTGCATAGCTGAAGCAGGAGACTGTGGGTAATCTGTCAGGAAACACCAGGTGAAGTTCCCTCTGTCTCTGAGGTAGGGATCAGCCTGGTTTCTTTGCTGTGCTGGATCCCAGGATGGGAGTCCCTCCACCTCTCATCTCTAGCCTGGAATAATTTAGGTATTTTTCACCAGAATATTTTAAGGGTTTTCATTCGAGGCTCCCTGACTGAATCTGGTTTGTCTGGTGAAGCACTAATGAGAGCTAGGGGATACAACAGATTTATTGACACTGGATTTAAAGGATGTTGCTGCTGCGTAGCTGTAGCTCTAAACTTAGTTGCCTGTAATTACAGGTCAGATTATTTTTTTTTTGTAATTTCTAAGTACTTTCATATTTCTTCATTCTTTTTGCTCCTGAAATTAAAGAACAGCTTCCAGAGCCTCCCTGAGCTCTTCATGATGTCAGGGAGCAGAACGAGCCCCTTGGTTGGCTCTGCAAAGCGCCTTCATCACCATGAGCTGGGGTTGTGGTGAAGCTGATGCCAATGCCAGGTGCAGCCTGTCCGAAGTCCTCCCCTTAAACATGGATAAAGGGATGCACTTCCCACACTACTAGGCTGCACTGGGATAACCAGAGCACTTAAAGCTGCATAATAATTTGATTCAATGACAATGACTGAGCAGTACTAACCTTCCACATGGCACTGTGGGTCTCTGGCCACATTCCTGTTCACCCCACTCCTGTAGACACCTTGAGTGACACCAGTTCCCCTGGCTCTGTGGTGACAAAACCACTGAGATTTGGCAGAACTGGAGGGAGGAAGGGAGGGAGCCCCTCATCCCTGCACTGCCAGGCCATGCTTTCTGTTTCCAGGCTCTGAAAACTCTCCAGACATCCCAGCCCTGCAAACTGGGCACAAAATAGGATCACCAAAAAAAGAATCTGACTCCAAATCTGTTTGACTTTTGCCCTAATGCGTGTGCAGGGCGGAAAGAGAGAAACACTCTGCTCTTGAGCCGCTCTTGTGCAAGGGCTGCAGAAGTAATCCCTGGGGTATTGTGCTCCAGGGTGGAAAAACAAGTGCGGCTGGTACAGCAGCCCCATGCAGCTTCACTTGGGCATCTCCCTCAAGAGATATGTTCAAATCAACGTGATCCTGTGCAGCAAAAAGGAGAAGCTGCAGAAATGCAGTCAGGAAAGTGAGAAATACAGAGGAAAAAACAGGGCTTGGGGTTGAATTTTATTTTTTTTTTTCCCTCTTTCTTTTTTGCTGTTGGTTGTAGTGAATGGATCCCCGGCTATGATTACCCTAGAGACGTGTGAGGATGCCAGTGACTGGAGCAGCAGCATTGGAGGTACAGCTTGGGATCCCACTGGCATAGAGGATGAAGGGAGAGAGCAGGATCACAGATTCCCAGACTGGTTTGGGTTGGAAGAGACCTCAGAGATAATCCGGTTCCAACTCCTGCCATGGCAGGGACACCTCTCACCAGAGCAGGCTGCCCAGGGTCTCATCCAACCTGGTCTTGAACACTTCCAGGGATGAAGCAGCCACAACATCCGTGGGCAGCCTTTCCCAGTGCCGCAGCACCCTCCCAAGGAGAGATTTCTTCCCAAGATCTAATCTAAGTCTGCCTTCTTTTAGCCTGATTCCATCCCCCTTGTCCTATCACCAGAGTCCCTTGTAAAAAGTCTCTCTCCAGCTTTCCTGTAGCCCCTTCAGGTACTGGAAGATGCTGTAAGTTCCCCTTGGATCCTTCTCTGAACAGCCCCAACTCCCTCAGCCCGTCCCCATAGGATGAGGAGCAGCACCCTTTTTGCGCTGTTCCATCCTACCTGAGTGTGGTGCTAGTGGCATCATCTTGGTATGAGATTTTCGTAAGTGCCGAGATGTCAACGCATAGCCCAGCTGCTCTGTGGCTCTAGGGAAAGAAACTCAGAGGGGTCATAAAATCACTCCGCTGAGGTTCTCCCTTTCTTTTTCCAGATGACACCTTTGCTTTCTGGCGAGGCCTGAAGGACATGGGGGTGCTGGAAGAAGTCATCCATGAGTTCCGTCAAGAGCTGGTGGACACCATGAAGGGTTTACAGCAGCGAGTGCAAGATCCCCCACTGCAGCTCAGTGGTGAGGACCTTGGGCACTGGGTGCTCAGAGGGCTGGTGGATTCATTTTCTCCTGTGGGATACCTGTGGGACACTACAGGGATACAGTTCATCCCTAACTCGGTCCCTGGGCAGGCTCCTGACTTGGGGACATTTCCGGTGGCCTCAGATCTCCAATAAGCTGTGTGTTTGAGGCTTCCCATCTGCTGCTTCTGGGTAAACACTTGGCTTGGGAGCTGAATTTAGGCCATTGGGATAGTGATGCAGCAGTGGGCTTCTGTGCCAGCGGATTTCTTGTTGCTCCTGCAAAGCAAACCAGACCTGTTTATACACTGATGACCTCTTGCACTTTCTTACTTTTGTCTCTTCCCCAGCCTCTCCTCCTGCCATCCCAGCTGTTGGCTGTCACATGGCTTTTTCCCAAGCCCTAAGTGTGTTGTACAGGGAATTTTGCTGTCCTCAAAGATCTGTCTTGGCTTTTTTATTTTAAGATGCCATTTTACTCAACAACGTAGTCCAGAACTTCGGTATGCTGGACCTGGTCAAGAAGGTCCTGGCCAGCCACAAGTGCCAGATGGATCGCTCGAGGGAGCAGTACGCGCGGGATCTGGCAGGTATAATGCCCCTTAGTGGGTTTTAAGCCAGTTCCAGGCACTGTCCCTGGCAAGTTCATCCTGGAGCTGAGCCCACCATCCTCTCTCCCTGCAGCTCTGGAGCAGCAGTGTGATGAGCACCGCAAGCGAGCAAAGGAGCTGAAGCACAAATCGCAGCATCTCAACAACGTCCTCATGACCCTCACACCTGTCTCTGTCCCCACACCCTTAAAGCGTCCCAGACTGACCAGGGCCACCTCAGGACCTGCTGCCATCACTTCACAAGTGCTGTCTCAGCCAGCACAGCTCGCCGTCAGCCCCTGCGTGCCCGTGTCCCAGTTTGCCAATCTCCCTCTCAGCAAAGTGGTCTCAACCCTTCCTCCCTCAGTGCTGGGGAAGAGCCCGTCCCAGCCGCCTCCTGCCACCAGCTCTCCGGCATCCCCGTTGCTGGGAGGCTACACAGTACTGGCCTCTGCCAGCTCCAGCTTCCCTGGGGCACTGGAGATCCACCCGGACGCTTCCAACCTGACGGTGCTGAGCACGGCGGCAGTCCAGGACAGCAGCAACACAGTCGTGAAGCTGGTGAGCCCCTTCCAGCTGCTGACGCTGCCGGGACTTGGCACAACTGTCCAGAATGTGACACAAATAGCTCCTGGAGGAAGCACAGTCGTCACCGTCCCATCTGGTGCCACTGAGGCCACTGGGGATGAACATGCTGCTGCCACCATAGAGGTGACTCAAGTGGCCAATGAGGCAGAGCAGAAGTGAAAGGGCTAGGAGGACTTTCCTGGAGGGGGATGCTGGCCGTGCCGCTCCGGGTGGAACTGCCTTTTCTCCGGCTGCACTGTGGGACAAGAAGCGGTGTAACAAGGGGTGTGGAGTAACGACTCAGAGTGGCTCACACCAGGAATGAGGAGGAGGGACGTTCAGGTCTGAGTGGTATAGAGGAGTGCTGTAGACGGGGAGAAAGGATGCATGGTGAAGGGAGAGGCAAAAGTGCTCTGCCCTGTTTGAGGGGAGAGAAAGTAAAACACAAAACCAGCTTATTTTTGATAAAGTTTTTCTCCCTTGTTCTCTTGGAACAGTTCCTTGTGTTCTTGCTCATCAGCCCTGCCTTGCGTGCAGGTGTAGCTGGAGCAGCAGCGGTGATAGCAGCAGGAGAGAGAGAGGGCTGGAGCCAGAGGAAAATCAGATGAAGAGCAGAGTAGGCACTGATCTGGCTGCCGAGGACTGTAGGTGAACTGATGGAGCCTGTTGCTCCTAATCCTCAGGAGGCTCCAGGGTGGGACAGAGCATGCGGAGACCAGGAGGAGGAAGCTCTGTGTGGCAGTGCGGGTATAAACGCCAGGAGGTTGGTTTCTGAGCATGGTGCTGGCCTTGGGTGGTAGGAACAAGTGGGAGCTCTTGTGCTGGTGCTCAGTGGGTTGCCCAGGTCTGCTGGGGAGAGACAACCCCAGACATAACTTCTGAGTATTTAGGGTCTTTTTCTAGTTTTCTCAAAAAAAAATCTGCTCTTTGGGATTTTTTTTTTCATGAACAACAGTTTTTAAGCAAAGCCCTTTGGTTGTGAAGATTGTGAATGTACAGAGAGATGGGCGGCACCCCAAGGAGCTTGTGCTTATAGATGAGGTGTGACCTTGGGGCAGCATCGAGCTGGTGCCCAGCATCGAGTTGGCCATTCCCTCTGGGTTCAAGCAGCCATTCTGTAACAGGATGAGCAGCCCCCACAGTGCTCCTTCGACCCTTTGACTGGCCACAGGTGTCTTGTGGCCCTGTGGGGGGTCACACATGCATCTGCAGCCAGCACACTGTCTCTGGCTGGAAGGGGTTGGGTGCTTCAGCTGTTGGGGTTTCTCCAAGCTTGATCTGGCAGCAGTGACACCAGTGACAACTTTCATGAGCTAATAAATATTTTTTTGGAAAGAATGTTGCTGGTTTGTTGTCTTTGTGTCTGGTTTTGGTGGTGGGGGTTGCAAAATGGGGTTAAGTGGGAGCAGAAACACATTTCTAATAACTAAATGCATTCCCCTTGCTGATATCCACACATGTCCAAAGATGCTCTCAATCCTTTGAGAGCTGTAGGGGCCTGTTGTGATGTTCTTTGCTTTGTGGGTGTTTGAGGAGTGTCTGGGTTGGGATGGGTTTGGGAGGTTTATTAACTGTGGGGGAGATGTGGTGTGGTGGGGTGTCTCAGTCTTTAGCTGTGGTTGGGGACGCTGGTCTGGTAAAACACCAGGAGGAAGAAAACTTGGGAGAAAACACCTGGGTTTTGTTAAAGGAAGGTGAGAATGGAATTGTCCTGGTAGATGAGTGAAGAGAAACCTGAGTGATGGTGGGGGTACGCATGGAGGTTAAAGGGGGTTAGGTACTGCCTCTGAAAGTGGTTTTATGCCAAATAAGTTTATGGAATGAGTTCCAGGAACTGGAAAGGTTGGTGCCACCCCTAGTCCTCCCTATGGGTCATTGTTTGGAAACCGGTTCTGTGTGTCACAACCTCGGCAAAGCCATTAGGTCATCTCGCTATTGGCTAATTCTGTCGCATCCTCCAGGCTACCTCTGGCTGTCACTTACTTCCTCCTGGTAAATAAATAACTTTAACTCCTTCCTCACCCTGAGAGAGAGGTGAAAGGGTGTGTGAGGCTGGATGTTTGACCTCACTGTGGTCAGTCAGGTGGGAAGCTGAGGACATGGGTGGTCTAGTGATCCCAGTTCCCAAGGTGCTCCTGCAGGACAGGGAGGAGGTTGCAAAGGGGTTCTCAATGTTCCTGCGGTCGGGTGAAGGTCCTTGTGTCCCCTTTTGAGGGCAGAAGCTGCCATAGCTTCAGTAATTTGGTATTTTTGGCAATTTTTGTGGACAATGGTTTTGGTTTCAAATTGAGCCCTGGTGAGACACCAGGGTGGACTCAGGGGTGGGGGGTAGTTGGAGGGTGTGGCACCCATCCTGTCTGCGTGTCCTCCAACACCAGGGACTCCTGCATGTCCCCACATTGCAGCAGGTACTGTGAGAGTAGCATCTTCCAGGAGGTCATTTAGGTGTCTTTGAGAAAGTTGGGTTTTACGGACTTTGCACATCTGCTCTTTTTGGGGACACTGATCACTTTGTGGGGTTTTATTTTTCCATTCGATGCTATCTCCTCCTCTGACATCTGCAGGTACCTACAGCCCATAACATTGTGCCTGCAAAGCTCCACTTTTAACCTGGAAAACCGCCCGGTGGTGTAGGGCTGGGCCGTCCCTCAGATATCCCTGATGCAGGCAGGGTACAAATGGGGCCAGTGAGCCCCAAACGTTGCTCCAAAGTCTGTCGGTGCATGGCACAGCTGGGATGGCCCCGCCTGCGCCGGGCGCTGATATCCCCGAGCTGCCTTTGGAAGAGTTGTGACGCGAAATTGGGAGGAGAAAAAAAATGATTTAGTCCTGTAAGGCTGTAGATTCCATTTGGGTTTGGGCCAGCCTGGACCCAGGGCCACAGCTAACAGGGAGGAGTCCTGCTGAAGCCAAGGCTTTTCCCTCCCTGGCTGCCTGGTGCTGAGGTTGCCGGGTGCTGAGATAGCGCAGTTGTTCCTCCTTGTTTATTTTTGTACTTGGGACAGCGTCAATGAGTTGGAGCAAGAAATTGCAAAGGGTTGTGACCATCACGAGCCTCCTCTTGCCTCTCCAATGTGAGCAGCAGTGCTGAGCTAGATCCAGGGCTTCATTTCTAGCCCAAATGATGATGGTGAATGAAGGTCCCTTTTGCCACAGGGACACTTTCTCCTACCAGTGCTGGGGGCTGGAAAGTGCTGGTACCTTTACCTAGCCCTCAAGAGCTGCAGGCTGAACATCCTGCACCAGACACCTCTGCTTTGGACAGCCCCATGCAGGTTATCTGGGGTCTGTGGGTTGAGAGAGCATAGACTGGCTGAAAGTGAATGGCTGGAGGGAGCTCCTGGCTCCACTGAGTACCTAACAGGAGGCATCTCCATGTTGATGTGAGCATGGCAGTGAGTGCAGGGGCAGAGCTGGTTGTGGGCAGGAGGCAGCAGCAATTTCCCAGATCCACACACACCTTCACCTACCCCAGGGACTGCAAGTGCCCAGTGATCCCACTATGGCTTCACTTTGCCCTGCAAAGCAGCTCTTCCTAGGACTGGAAGTCAACAGCTCCCTGAGTAATGAAAGCTCCTACCCTCCTTTTGTAGCAGGTTTTAGGGTGGCTAGGCAAGAAGATGCTGGCAGTGCAGCTCTGTTTCCCAAGAGAAGACTTGCTGGGATGCTGTGGAGTGATTGTGGTGCTCCAGAGAGTGCCATAGTGCTTCCTGGCTCTGCAGAGGGCAGCTGGGTACTTGCAGGGCTGTCAGCAACTTGTGGCACACCTGGAGCTGAGGTTTGAGGAGGAAAAGCAAAGGGGAAGTGTAATCTGGGATTGCCAGTGAGTGAGTGGATGAGGGGCCTTGGGCTGGATGCAGGAAGGATGTGGCTGCTGGACCTTGAACAACATTCCATGGGGAAGGTCCCATGGTGTGTGGAGTTGGTCAGTCTCCCAGTTCCTCAGCCCAGGTTCCTGCAGTGGGGTGAAGCATCTCTAAAGAAGAGCAGGTCCTGCCTCTGCAGCAGGGGCAGGTTCTGCCTGACAACAGCTCCAAGCTCTGGGGCTCTGCACTGGGAACCCTATGAGCTCTGCACTGTCCTGGAACTGAGTTGACCTCAGTGGGGGTTATGCAACCCACAACAGGAAGCATCAGGGTGAATCCCCATGGGTGAGCCTGGGCTGCCTGCAGCATGGGGGTGCCCATCAGTGCCAGCTCCACCAGCCCAGTGCTGCCCACCCAGGACCACTTTGGGTGCTCAGCCAAGCTTCCTGTTTCCCCCTCCCCCAGTAGGGAGCTGGGCAGGGTCCTGGGGCTGCAGCTGGGTGTGGAGGACTCACATCCAGGCACCAAAATTACATAAGGGCTGCAGATGACTCACAACATGTCTCTGCTTTTCTCTGGGTTTTGTGGTGATGGAGACATCTCCTCCTCCTCCAAGCATCCACTGGAGCAGCCAGCAGCATTTGGGACAGACTAGCAGTGGCTCCACTGTCCAGCCATGGTGTGGTCCTGCCTGACACTTACCTGTGCTGCTGCTCACAAGGTGCCAGGAGGCTGCGAGAAATTGCCAGTTTCTCAGTCGCTGGGTACCTCGGAGCTGTTTAGGGGAGTTACTGGGGGAGGGGATACTCCAGCGTTGTCACCAGAAGGTCCTCCTGGGTCCCAGCTTGTCCTTGGCCAGTTGTGCAACACACAAGTATGACGTGTCAAGGTTTGAGGCGGGGTTTGCAGCTGAGCCCCCCACCCCCCAGCACAGTGGCGATGGATTCATGGGCAAATCCTTCGTGGGAATGGAAAGCGAAAGTCAGGTCTCAGCCCCACTGGTTGTTTGTCTCACTATCTGCAGCTCCCGGGTTTCGGTTTTCCCCCACCCTTGACGCTCTCAATGTGGTGACGCAGCGTTGCCTCCTCCCTGCTCAGGCAGAAGCTTCCTCTGCTCTGCCAGCCACAGATTCGGGAACAGCAGAGATCCGTGTCTCCCTTGGGCTTTCTCTCTGTTTCTGTTGCCTTTTTGTGCCTCACAAGCTTTGTATGAGGCAGTAAAAGCTGTTTGCTTCTGACTCCTGGAGCTGCAGTTCCAAAGAAAAATAACCCACCCTGTAAGACCAGGGTGAGCCCTCCAAACACCCCACTCACAAAATCATGGTGGAACCTCAAATATCCCACCTGTCAGACCAGGGTGACGCCTCCAAATGTCCCCCGTCATAACACCAGGGTGAAGTCTTCAGATATCCCACCGATCAGACCAGCGTGAAGCCTCCTCTGTGTCGAGGCTGCTCTGCCTGGGTTGAGCCTGGCACCTTCTGGACAGGCTCTGGCATCCTGTGGGGGTTGTTAAAGGGTGGTTTGTTACTGGCTTTTTACTGCTGTGTGGTGGTGCCTGGGCTGTTACAGAGATAACTGTGTGGTTTGGGGTTGGTGCTGTGGAGAGGACAGTTTCTGCCCAATGGCAATACAAACCAGAGGTGGTTCTATAGACCATGGGCTGGTTTTAGATTATTTTTTCAGCAGGGGCTCTTGTGAAAGGGCAGGGGATGATGGTTAAACTAAAAGAGGGAGATTCATATTGGAGAGTAGGAAGAAATGATTGATGCTTAGCGTGATGGGTCTCTGGCCTAGGTTGTCCTGTGAGGTGGGAGAAGCCCCATCTCTGGAACTGCCCCAGGTCAGTTTGGACCTTGTGGCTCTGAGCAGCCTGCTTTGGTTGCAGATGTTCCTGCTCACTGCAGGGCTGTGACTGGAGGTGCTTTAAAAGTCCAACCCAAACTAGTCTGTGATTCAACAATTTGTGCCAAAGTGGGTCTCGGTCCCACTGCTTTCCTCATGTTCACACCTCTCACTCAGCTTAATGAAAATCCCTTTGCTTGGAGCTCCCTGGGATGCAGCTGGGTGGGACCAGGGTTGGGCTCTCTCTGAGGCACCTGACTTGTGGCTAAAACTGTCGTTCTACTTCCTCCTTCCTTTGGTGTCAACAAACACAAGAGAAAACAGGCTGCATTTCTCCTGCAGCCAACGGACCACACAGCTTGACTCTGGGCTACTTGGTGTTTCCTTCCTAATTTTCTTTTTGAGGACAAGTTTTGTTTCCCTCACAGGCTTTGGGTTGCTGCATCACCTTGCACTTGGTGGTGGGATTCTACAACACTGCAGTCATCGAGAGATCTCCTCCTGGCCCTGCACAGTTACTGGTGGCTGTAGCTGTGGGGTGTTGCCTGGTGCCTCCCCGTCACCGGCTGCTGTCCGAGGATCAATTCATCAGGTGCTGAGGCCGAGCCCTGGTGGCACTGGTGCATCGAGCCCAGCGTCCACTCCACAGGTTGGTGCTTTCTGAAGCCTTGTGTCTGGGCTCTGGTGTGGTCTTGGAACTCTGGTGGATTTAGAGGAACCTCCTGGGTGTTCTGCTTGGATAAGAGTGTTTCGGGGGGGGGGGGGCTGCGGCATTAGCAGGGCTGTCTGCACTCCCCAGTTCTCTGTGTGTCACCCCCACATTCACAGCAGCACCAGTGCTCACAAGGTAAAGACACTACTTCCTGCACTGAGCTGCTGTGGGTTTGGCTCAGGGAGCTGCAAAGTGGCTGCACTGGGGGGCTGAGGACCCCCATACCTATGCCAGGGTTTGAGCATCAGGGGATGGTGGCCTGTGCCCATACACCAAGGAGTTTGGGGTTGGGTTATTTTTGCAGCTCCAAGCTGAACATTTTAGGTTGCAGGGTGGCTGAGAGAGGTCATTGGGTTATTTGTCCAGCTCCAGGTTGAACTCGTAGCTGCTGGTGATGGGGGGAGAGTTTAGGGTTGGGTCATTTTCTCAGCTCCGGATTGGCCAGGAGAGTCACAGAATGTTACAGGTTGGAAGGGACCTCGAAAGATGGTCTAAGAACATATTATGTGGGGGGGTAGCGGTTGTGGTTGGGTTATCTTTTCAGTTCCATGTTGAACTTTTTATGCCGAGGTGGAAGAGGGGTGGTTGGGGCTATTTTCTCAGCTCCAGGTTCAACTTTTTTGCTGCTGGAGGCGGTTTGGGTTTGTATTATCTACTCGGCTCCAGGCTGAACGTTTTATATCTGGGGGATGGTTTCGGGTTGGGTTATTTGCTAAGCACCTGGTTGCTCCCAGTCACCGCGGAAAGGAACCGGGAAACGAAAGCAATTCTGATGAAACGAAAGGAAGCGATGCTGGGCCCCTCCCAAAAGCCCTATGTAAGGGAGGGGGACTGCTCGGCTGGCGAGGGGGTGGTCTGGCCGAGTTGGGTGCTGCTGCCGTCCCGAACCCCGCAACATTCCCTTTATTATCCCCGGAACGAACTGCTGTCGCCATTCCCGGGCGCTGGAACGCCGCGGGTGAGAAACCGGGAGCATCCTCCGGGATGGGGTGGTGGGGACAGGACCGGGTTGGGAGGGGTGGGCAACACCTCTGGGGATGCAGGAAGGGGTCGGCACCGGGAGTGGGGAGCTGGTACCCCGGGGTGAGATGTTGGTACCCCCCGCTGCCCGGTACAGGCACCCCTCCCGCCCCGCTGCCTCCCGGTACCCGGTGCCGGTTCCCC
>VXBP01007618.1:236328-289646 GCA_013400115.1 Rhinopomastus cyanomelas
GGTCCCCGGTGCCGGCCCCCCCCCCCCCCTCCCCGGTGCCCGCGGGCGGGGCGGGGCTGCCGTGATGCAATTTCCGCGAAGTCCGGCCCCGGTTTGAACGCGGGGAGGCCCCTGAAACGAAACCGGCGGCGGCGGCGCCTTCCTAGAACCCCCACTCCATCCCCGGCAGCGGTGAGAGCGGAGCAGGGGGCGGGTGGGAAATGGGGGCATGTGCCGGGCTCNCAAATCGAGGAGGTTTGCAAAAATCGGGAGAGTCTGCTTGAATCGGGTTTTGTAGAAATTGTGGGGTTATTTTTGCACGGGTTGGGTGTTTAGCACAGATCGGGGGGGTTGCACAGATCAGGGGGATTGTGCCCACCCAGTGACTTGAGCAGTGCCATCAGGTCGTTGCTTCGCAGCAGCGGCCAGGCTGGCAGCACTGTGCCAGCTCTCTGGAGCAAGTGGGGTTGTGGAAAAACGCTTAAGAAAGAAAGAGACCCCAAGAACTCCTGGGGTTGGGTTTGCCCAGCAGCAACGTAACAAGAGTGGTTGTGGCATTGGCGGATGGCTGCAGGCAATGAGGTGCCACTTGACAGCATTTGCAGGGCAGCTCCTCTTCCAGCAGTGCCAAACCCTTCCAGCCCACCCCGAGCACTCACCGTCCAGAGAGGAAAAACTCCTCAGGTGCCTGGTGCTCGGCCAGGACCGATAGCTGGGGTGCAAGGGCTGCGGTGCCTGGGTTGTGTCACTGGCGTGTCCCCATCCCTGCACAGCCCCTGAGCTCTCATCCACGTCACTCTGATCGAGGGGCACTTGGCTTACTCCAGCGTAGAGTGTTGCCTAATAAATCCAGTTAATCATTAATCGAGGCAACACCTGATGAAAATGCTGTCTTCCTTCTGCTGTGGGGTGACAGAGGAGTGTGGAGCAGCAGGATGAACCTTCCTGTAACCCTGGCTGTGCTTCAACTTGCCATTTCAGTGGAAATGGGATTGCTCCTGGTGTCTGCTAGGATATGGTGGTCATCCACCACGTGACCGAGCCCTGACCCAAAGTGTCTTCTGAGTGTGGAGAAAGTGGTGTTAATGATGGCTTTTGTTGGTTTCGATTGGCTTGCAGTGGGTTCCCTGTGTGTGTGTCAGTGCTTGAGGAGGGTTGGTGCAATGAGGAACGGGGCACATGCTTGCCTGTTGTGTCCATGGTCCTCTACGAGTCGATGCTGAGCTGGACATAGCCTAAACCAGGCTCTCCCGCTTCCAGGGGAATTTGTGGCTTTAAACACCAGGTTGGGCTTTTCAGGACCAGCCTGGAGAAGGTTGTTTTATCTTCAAATGTACAAAATTCAGCTTGTCAATCCTGTGTCTTGCTGTCATTGGGTCCCTCCTTCCTCGAGGCACTTGGATTTTGCCCCATTGACATCAGTTTTATTATGGGTAGGACGGTCACCTTGTGGGGCAGCACCCTGAGCTCCCTCCTGCTGGCACGCCTTCACCCAGGCTCAGACTGCAGAAGTTCCTGTAGCTTTTTCCTTTGTTTTTTCCTCTTTTTTCCTTCTGTCCTAAGATGGTCATAGGGAGGAAAAGGCTTCAGAGCTGTGAGGAGGCTCTACAAGGGGTTTGCATTTCCCTTTCCTCTTCCCTCCCACCTCCAGACCCAGAGCAGCCTACTCGCAATCAAAGGCTTTCTCAACACAAACAAACAGCAAGGGAGCTGACCGTTTAAGGGTGGGCTGTTCCCTCCTGGCTGTTTCCAGCTGGGATGCCCTGCCTGGGCACAAACACCAGTAACAGCCTGGCTGGTCTTTATGGGGAGTTTATAAAGGGTTTAACTGAAGGGGCAGGTCGGTGTCACCGCTGCTGCAGGACTGTGTCTCTGCTGGGCTCTGCAGACGTGCTGGGACTAGGATAAGTTTTCATCCTCTTTCCTGTGTGTGACTGAGGAGTTTTGGGGTTTTTGCCAGCGAGAGCATTGCACAAATCCTCAACACCACCGCCTTTCCCAGGAGGACTCATCCTAAGGAGGAGACTTCCAGAGGAAGGGAGGTGGAGCTGCTGTGGGAGGGAAACCAAAGCATTTCCAATCCCTCAACCTTTTTTTTTTCTTCTTTTAATGGTAGAAGCAGAGCAAAGAAACGGCTCTTGACCCTTGTGCAGTGTCTGGGCTGCGGAAGCAGTATTCTTCTGATGACCGTGACCTTGTTATGGTCAGGAAATGGGGATATCCTGGCTTTCTTGTGGTCCCAGACCCACTCCAGATTGAAGATGTTCCTCTTTCGCTTTTGTGCTCTTTGACATCCAGCAGCCCTGCTGGTGTTTTGCACCCCAGATGCAGCCCATGGATGATGCTGCCAGAGCAGGACCATAGTGATCCCACTGATTTGGGTCTTGGAGAGCTAACAACATGGGGATGGGGGATATCCTACCTCTCTCCTGCACTGTGGATCAGGAATGCTTCTCCTTCATATTTGTGCTGCTTGACATCCAGCAGCTCTGCTGGGATTTTGCACCTGAGTGCCCCCAGGATGCAGCCCGTGGGTGATGCTGCCTGAGCATGGGCTGTGTGGTCCACGGCTGTCCCAATGATTTGGGTTTGGACATGGCACCGTGACTTGGGTCCCTGTGGATGAAGAGCCAGCACCACTGTGGGGCTCCTCTTTGGAGCATTGTAGCTCTGCCTGGTGCCAGGCTTGCTGCCAGCCCTTGAGAGATAAACGGGGTTGGTGCTTATCCACCAGTGTGTGTCCAGCCTGCTGTGTGGCAGAGGACTGAAGATGAGGTGATTTCTCCTGAGCACAGTGGTGCTGGGATGAAGAGCAGGGAGGGGTGGGTGATGCTCCATCTGCTGCCCCCCAGCATTGCAGAATTGTTTTGGTTGAAAGAGACCTTTAAGGTCATTGAGTCAAATCACTGGCCCAGCAGTGCCAAGTCAACCTAAACCAAGTCCCTCAGCACCACATCTCTGTGGTTTGTAAATCCCTCCAGGGCTTGACAACTGTTTTGGGGAAAACATTCTTCCCACTTTCATCCCAGCTCAGTGTTTGCTGTCTGGATCTTTATCCAGAGCTTCAGCACCCTGCTGCCCACTTCTCCCAGCACTGAGCCCCCTGCTCATCTCAGAGGTGGGGAAAAGAGCCTTAATTAAAAGTGAAAAGTATTTCTACAGAAGCAGAGTTTGTCCCTCTCGTGTTGGGTGCTAGACTGTGGCCATCAACACCACAGGATCACCCTCTGACCCTTCATGGCCACAGAGTGGGAGCCCACAGTGGATGTTGGGCACAAGGCTGTTGGCTTTGCTTGGCAGCATGCCCTGCCCACAGATTCACCCTGTGGTCTGGCTGCCAGACCCTGCAGCATCGGGCCCTGGCCTCTGGTCACCCAGGAAACCGCTGGGAATGCTGGAGCCAGTGACCAGGAAGGACAGGGAGCCCTGAGGCACCTCCCGAGCCCAAGCTCTTGCAGCTGGGGGAGGTGCCAGCAGGTTCTTGTTCCAGCACATCTATCACCTCCTGGTCTTGGGGGCTGCATCTGAGGCATGAAGGGGATGGTTGGTTCGTTAATTCCAGTTAGTCTCTTGTGCTAGAGTGGGACATGGAGCTGGTTCTATCCTGCTTGGCATGGGACTGACCCATGGGGGAGAGCAGGAAAGAGAAAGTTGGCAAGAGCCAAGTGAGGTCAGGGAGATTCCAGCAATGAGAAGAGGAAATAAAATTGTCCAGCTGCAGTCTAGGAGGAGGTCGGTGACTGCTGTGGGAACTGTGATGGACCCTCTGGGGTGGCCTCGGGTATTGGGTGGTGACTGCTGATGGTCTACAGTGGCTGGGATCCTGTACTGCTCGGCAGGACACAGTCCCTTGGGACCTGGGCTGATGGATGAATGGAGCTGGGGAGTGGATGGAGGTAGAATACAGGCACTTGGGAGGGTGTCTGTTGGGTTTGGATGCTGGGGGAGGTTCCAGGCTGCAGTGCTGGTGCTGCCAATGCCTTGGCATGTGCCCAGCCAGGGACAGACTGATGTTTCCTGCTAAGTCGCTTGTTCCGTGTTTCCTTGTCAGGCTCTGTGGAGCGGTGCCAATGGCTGGCAGATACGTAGCGAGCTAGGACAGAGCCTCTCCATGGCACCTCCTCCCCCCAGCATCACCTCGTAGCACCATCCTGCCACTCTTCCTGCTCTGCTGAAGCCACCGAAAGATGCCAACAACAAACGGGCCAGTGGTGCCTCTGGGCAACCTCCAGCAGCAGCTGGAGCTGCGACTGGTCTGCTCCAAGTGCAGTGTGAAGGAGAATGAGATCAGCTACCAAGTGCGCGAGGTGGAACACCAGTGCGTCTATGAGATCCTGCTGGCCCGTGCCCGCGGCCGCCGCAATGCAGCCTGGAAGAAAGTCTTCAGGCGGCCGGGCTTCCCCAACCCGGCACGATACGCTGTGTGCAGGTACTACATGCCGGGGCTGGGCTGCAGCCGACACAAGAGCCAGTGCACCTTTGCCTGGAGCCCTGAGGAAGCCCTGGTGTGGAACTTTGAGCGGGAACAGCAGCTAGAGCGACGCTGGCTGAAGGCAGCGGTGCTGGAGGCGCAGCTTGGGGGTCACCGTGTCGCCCCTCGCCCTGTGGGCAGCAACACCGCCAGTGACATCACCAGTGAGTTTGGGGGACACTTCCAGGAGATCTGCAGGAGATGCTTCTTTGGCTGCCCCCAGCGCATCTTGGTGGTGGGTCAGGGGCGGCTCTGCGAGAGCCACCGGCGCTGGGACCCGCTGCTGGTGCACGTGGTGTCCGACAGCCGCAGGAAGAAGCAGTACACGGCGGTGCGGCCATGCCCCGAGTTCATGCAGACCTTCAGCTACTGCCGGTTTGTGTCCCATGGCCAGCCCTGCCGACATGGACCCCATCGCTGCCAGTACGCCCACAGTGATGTGGAGATGGCGGTCTGGGAGGCCGAGCGGGAGCACGGTTTGCGTCGCTCTGACCTGCTGACGGCCACCGACAGTGGCAGCACCAACAGCAGCACCAATGGCGAGTCAATGGCACCTGCGCCCGTCCACTTCTACTGCCGCCTCTGCCTGGTGGTGTTCAACTCGCAGGAGACCTTCGAGAGCCACTGCTCCTCCGTGGAGCACATGCAGATGCTGTCGGCTGACACCTCTGTGCAGTGGGTGCACCGCGCGCCGCCACTGGGGCTCACCACGTTCTCGCTGTGCAGCAGGTAAGGTGTCCCTGGGGCGGGGGGAATGGGGCAGAAGTGACTGCTGGCACCTGGGGGACATTCCACGGTGCCAGGCTTGGGTGGCACCTGGAACACGTCTCTCCCCACAGAGCGGAGGTGTGTGAGATGGGGAAGAGCTGCACCAAGGCTCATTCCACTGAGGAGTTGCAGGAGTGGATCCAGCGGGTCAAGGCTGACGTGAAGAAGAGGAAGCAAGCACTGAAGGAAGGGCTCTTGTCCTACCAGGACCGACTCCTTGCCGAGTATCGGACGTGTGCCAACGAGGTGTTAATTGTGAGTGGTGGGTGGCAGGGTGGGAGTGCAGCAGGGTCTGGTGCTTTGTGTTGGTCCGGTGCCGTCGTGAGGAAACTCTTGTGTAAGAACGTGGGATGGAGCTCACCACTCGCCTTTTAGTGGTGAAAAGGGATGATGCATCCCTGTTCCTTTCGAGATGGCAACCCAAGAGCCCACTCAGGCCACCTGCCCTGCTGTGGGTCCCCCAAAGCTCTGTGTAGGGCCCACTGAGCAGAAGCAGTGGGAGGACTGAGCATGAGGGTTTCCTGGTGATCCCCTCTGAGGAGGATGGCAGAGGAGGAAGACGGCTCTGCGGGGGACTCTGCCCTGTGTCCCTGGGGTGTTGCCTTTAATCTCATCCCTCTCATGCCTCCACCACAGATGTCTGAGCAAGTTGAGGGTGTCCGAGCAGTGTGTGAGCAGAGACTGGATGTGCAGCTGGAGGACAGGAGGGCCAAGTACCACTGGAAGTTCAAGGTCTTCTCCCAGGTAAGCCCAGGCAGCCTCTGCTGCTCGGCACAATCCTGGCCTTTGGGGGGTTTTGGTTTGGGTTTTTCTAATTGTAATTTCTGTGAGGGGCAGAGTGGAGGGGATGTGGGTACTAGGGTGCAGCTCAGGCAGTGCCAGAGCTGGGGCCATGGTGAGGTCTGCAGCCACTGTGTCTCCTGTCTTGTCTTGTGCGGTGGGGCTGGAGTGGACCTAGCTGCTCTCAGCGTCTCCCAAGGATCATCCTAAGTGAGAGGACTCAGCTGTTTTCCCATTTTCAGCATTTTGTGGGTGTTGGGGGTGAGAGGATGTGTCTGTTGTCTCCAAAACAGGACCTTGCCCAGTTACAGCAATTGGGCTCAGTTGCTCTAGAACTGGAATCTGAGATTCTTCAATCATAGAACCATTAAGGTTGAAAAAGACCTCTTAGATCATCAAGTCCAACCATCAACCCAACCTCAATGTGTCCACTAAACCGTGTCCCAAAGTGTCACCTCTGCGTGTTTTGTGAACCCCTCCAGGGATGGGGACACCTCCACCTCTGTGGGCAGCCTGTTCCTAGGCTTGGCCACTCTGTCAGTAAATAAACTTTCCCTAATATCTGAAAGACCTTAAAGTATTTGCTGTGGGAGGACCTCATCAGATGCTGGCCTCTTCCTGTGGGCTGCCCTCACCGTGTCATTGTCTTCACCTCCCCCGGCAGATGCCCCTGCAGCACGTGGCGCTGCTGAAGCGGGAACCTGGCATCAACTTCTACCTCCTGGGGAATGGCCTGGCCCAGGGCCTCCAGTACCTT
The DNA here is from genome assembly GCA_013400115.1 of Rhinopomastus cyanomelas. Lineage (NCBI taxonomy): Eukaryota > Metazoa > Chordata > Aves > Bucerotiformes > Rhinopomastidae > Rhinopomastus > Rhinopomastus cyanomelas. The sequence goes on from VXBP01007618.1 coordinate 243,084, forward strand.
CGCGGGGAACATGTGACCATGTTGGCCTCCTCCCCGCCAGCCGCGCTGGTGGAGGTGTGCTTGGAGTGCTGCACGCTGGGCGTCTTTGAGCAGTGGCTGGTGTTTGACTTTGGCCGACGGCCCGTCCTCCTGCAGAAGATGAAGGTGAAGGTTGGCCGGCGGGAGACCCCCCAGCACATCCCCAGCAGCAGGGAGAGCAGCCGCCCTGTCAACCTTGTGCGATGGGACAGGGGTAACCGCATCATCATTCCCAGTGTGACAAGGACCAGTGAGGACATGGATCTACTGGCCAAGTACAAGCCTCCTGCTCTAGCTCTGGACTACAAGCGTGAGGGGGCTGTGGCCATCCCCATCACCCGTCTCAACTACCGTGAGCGGATGCACAGCTTCCTCTTCCGTGAGGAAGAGGCAGAGCAGGCTCTGATAGCCAAGTAAGTGCCAAGTGTGGATCCAGTGGGGTTCCTTCTCCTCCTCGCTGTGGACCACTGGCCTTGGGGCTAACACTTGTGGCCATGCTTCTGCTGGAGTCTGTCCCTTCTTGGTTGGGTCCCAGAGAAATGGAAAGCTGCCAAGAACAATGCTCTGGTGGGTGGTGATAGGAGGGGAAGGGTTCGGTCTTGTCTCCCATGTCCATGGATTAGCTAGAAGTGCAGCTGGTGTCTCTCTGTGCTCTCTGGGTATAGGTGGCCATCACTTGCCTGCAGCAGCTCCTGAACCAACTAAATGGGCCAGTTTCCCACTGTTCACTGGAGTGTTTCCTCCTTTCAGACTCAACCTGCGGGCCCTCATCTCACTGACCCCCATGCTGCAGAGCCTCTCCATGGGGATGAAGTTTGGTGTCAACGGGGAGCTGTTTGCTGAAGTGCCTACCCCTTACAACCTCTCACCTGACACCGATGAGGGGTATCTGCTGAGCAGGTCTGTGCCCACTGCTTTCCTGGCACTCCACCCACCTGTTGATGAGCGGGTTTATGAAGTTATCGTGGAGCATAAAGCCACCACAGAGAAGACCATCTGGCTACAGATACCAAAGAGATGCTGCTTAGATCTGAACTTCCAGGCAGACACCAGCCACAAGGTGGAGATCCAGTTCCAAATTGATCAGCTGCTGTTCCGACAGTGGCACCAGGCTGTAGACCGTCTGCTGGATGAGAAGCTCGTGCTACCAGATGTGGCCAGTTGCTCTGTGCCCTACTCTCTGGGGTCACCACAGAAAGGGAACAGCAAGCAGAAACTAGCCATTTCCTTCATCACAGGCCGAGGAGCCAACAAACGGCAGATCCCACCTCTTCTCATCTATGGGCCCTTCGGCACAGGGAAGACATTCACCTTGGCCATGGCCGCCATGGAGATCCTCAGGCAGCCCAACACACGGGTGCTGATCTGCACCCACACCAACAGGTTAGTGGGGCGTGAGGCAAGAGGCAACCAGAGACGCGAGCTGGGTCCAAGCAAGATGGTCCATTGGCTGCCTGGTGGGATGAGCAGGAGTCCGAGGTGGAGCTGAGCTGCCCTTTCAAGCTTCAGTTACTTGTTCAGATAAATTCATTTTTGCTTGATGTGTCTTAAACTGCTCAAGTACTTCCTGCGAGGATGAAGCCTGGCATGGATGAAGCCTTCGTGGAAGAGGCAGCATGTTCCTACCTCATTCAAAATGGGTTTGGACTGGAAGCTCTTTCTAGCCTTTACTGGGTACTGGGAGCAGCAGGAAGCTATTGTCTGACCTTGGTGGGATATTGTTGTCCTCTCCTTGCCCTGAGGACTGTGGTGCTCTGTGCACACCCCGATTCAGGTGACTTTTTGCAGAGAGGCTTTAGGGGAAGAGGAAGCCAGAGCCGGCCTGGCTGCTGTTGGATCTGTCTTCAGTGAAATCACGAAATCAGGCCGAGTTGGTTAAAATTAGAGCAGTTACGCTGGGAAGTGTCCACAGCGATGCTGCAGATCCTGCAAGCTGCTCCTGCCTTAGATTTTAATGTATAATAGATGGGCACTGCTAATCTTAGCCCATTCCACGCTGCCTGCTTGCACGGAAGCTTCCTTGGAGGATCTGGGCAGGGGCTGGTGAGCTGTCAGAGGAGACCTCTGTGGGACTTGGCCCGAGAGAGCAACAGGGCCATGGGTTTTGGTGGCTACGTTGTGTTTTTCCAGACGAGCACCATCTCAAGCATCAGCTCTTGTTCTAAGCCATCATCTCAGAATAGGTGCCTATTGATGAGTGGCCGGGGAGTGCCTTGGGATGGTGGTCACAGCATTTGGGAACAGCATGACCAATTCCTTTCCCGTTTTGTTCCCCTCCAGCGCTGCTGACATCTACATCCGGGAGTATTTCCATAACTATGTGACCAGCGGGCACCCGTGGGCCGTTCCCTTGAGGATTGTTTCCACTGACCGCCCTATCAACATGACAGACCCCATCACCCGCATGTATTGCAGCCTCTCTCCAGACCAGCGTTCCTTCCAGCACCCCACGCGTGAGGAGATCGACAGGCACCACATCATTATAACCACCTCCATGTTATCCAAGAACTTGAAGGTTGCTCCAGGCTACTTCACCCACATCATGATCGACGAAGCTGCTCAGATGCTCGAGTGCGAAGCTTTGGTTCCACTCTCCTATGCCACGTTTGACACCCGAATTGTCCTGGCTGGGGACCACATGCAGATAACCCCAAAGCTCTTCTCTGTGGGGGATGGACAATCTGCTGATCACACCCTGTTAAACCGACTCTTTCAGTTTTACCAGAAGGAGAGGCATGAGGTGGCCACGAAGAGCAGGATCATCTTCAATGAGAATTATCGTTCCACTGCGGGCATCATCGAGTTTGTCTCCAAGCAATTCTACATTGGCAAAGGCAATGCTATCCAAGCCAGTGGCAACATCCCACCCCACCCTGAAATCTACCCACTCGTCTTCTGTCATGTGTGTGGCGTGGCTGAGAGGGACATGTCCATGATTTCTTGGCACAACACCTCTGAGATAATCCAAGTGATTGAGAAAGTGAAGGAGATCTATCAGAGGTGGCCAAATGAGTGGGGTGACCGAGACCTGAAGAAGATCTGTGTGGTCTCCCATGGGATGCAGGTAGGTTCTCCACCTGAGAGGGCCGTGTCTGCACTGCTGGGTGCTCTCTGATAACTCCCTGACAAATGCTGAGCTCGGTTTGTGATGAACCTGTTTCTTGTGCAAGGGAAAATGAAGGTTCTGGGGTCTTGTGTTCCATCTTTGTTGATTATCTTGGAGTAGGATGTCATGGGTGGTCGGAGCAGAGATGTCTTGAGGTGGAGTGGTTTAGTTGAACATTGAACTGTTGGAGTGGGTCCAGAGGAGGGCCACAAAGATGATCAGAGAGGTGGAGCCTCTCTTCTGGGGACGGGATATGTTCCTGTGTGGCTTGGTCTAGGTGATCCTGCTGTGTCAGGGGGATTGGACTAGATGATCCTTCGAGGTCCCTTCCAATCATTAATGATTCTGTGATTCTATTCAGCCTAGAGAGAGGAGGCTCCAGGGACACCTTATAGCAGTCTTCCAGTGCCTGAAGGGGGCCTGTAAGAAAACTGGAGAAGCACTTTTTACAAGAGTTTGGGTGCAGCTGAGGAGAGTGAAGGAGCTTGGTGTTGGGAGCTGAGGCTGGTTTCACTGGTGTTTCTTTCTTTCCCAGGTCAGTGCGACAAGACAGGAGCTGAGGAAGAAGCAGCTACAAGACGTGGTGGTGGAAAACTATGAAAACTTGCCAGGTTTGTGTCCTGTGCTCGTGTTAGTCACTCCTGGCTGTGCTTCAAGGTCTGCTGGGTGCTAGGGAGAACTTCCCCACTCGTGTGCGGATAGCAGGGCTATCACAGCTCCAGTCACTATGCAGTGAGCAGGGGGTTGGTAGCAGAGGTCTCTCTGGCATCGTAGTATCGTCCTGCTTCCTAGAATGCAAAATCCCGGCTGATCTTGTGGCAGAACCTCTCTGGGGCTGTCCTGCCCCTCGCCACAGCTCTGCCACTGCTGCAGCTGCCTCAGCCCGCGTGGCACTACTCGGGAAAGGGGGGGGGTGTCTGGAAATCCTCTGGCTCAACTCCAGCCCCTCCTGGATGGTAACTGTTTGATTTTTGTTCTTTTTGCCTTTTTCCTTGGTGAAGAAGCTTTCGCACCGAAACCAATCCACTCCCAGCTCTCAGTTTCCTTCAGATACATGGACGTGGCTTTGTGGGAGGGTGAAAACCCTGCAAGTGCCATCCCGGGGACTCGTGCGCGTGTGGATCATGTGAAGCCCCAAGCGCTAGCGGGGGAGGCCAGTAGTGGAAGGGAATTAAAACCAGGACGGCTGCACAACATAAAAAAATACCCAAAAAATCAGAGACAATCTTGTTAAAGGAGGAGTCTGCTGCTCTGGATGACGAGAGAGGGATGGGGCTTGCTTTGTCCTCAAGGACTTAGTTTGTGACTCATCTGTGTTTTTATTATTGTTTTTTTTATTATTACTGTGCAGCTGGGATGCATCCTGGTGAGAAAAGCTGACCCCTGGGGTGTGTTTTTCATCTCCACACCCTTTCTCCGCAGTCTCTTCTGGGCTCTGTAATCACCAGGGGGCTCTTCCTGAGTGCTGGTGTTTGTGTGTGACCGGCATGAGGGGACAAGTGGTTCTTGCGAGTGTTCACTCTCTCCTTCCTGCAAGACCCTAGGTCTTTTTTGAGGCTCACGCTGTGAGCGGTGACTAACGCAGGCTGCCGGCGGCATTGAGCACCCAGGGCTGCTCCCTGGGCTCACTGGTGCAGGGCCCTGCCATTCTCCACACTGTCCTTCCCTCCCTGGTGCATGGGTGATGGTGGTCTGGTTGGAGGTGACCCTGCCCACAACTAGATAATCTTTAAGATCCCTTCCAACCCAGACCCTTCTATGATGATGTCATCCTGGTTGATGCCTGGAAGCTCTCACCACCCACAAGGACTGTTTTATTTGCATTGGGTGACTCATGACTCATCCAAGACTCATCCAGCCCATGTCTGTGTAAGACAGCATAGCTGGGTAGCCAGGCAGGTCCTTCCCCGCGGGGTTCCCATGAGTGACTTCTCCCTTGTCCCTTCTGGTGCAGGGCGGGAGTTCCGGGTCATCATCATCAGCACAGTTCACACCAGCGAGAGCCTGCGCCTCTCAGCCTCCCACCACTTTGAATTCTTTAATGAAGCCAGGGTACTCAACACCATCATGACCCGGGCCCAGTCACTGGTTGTGGTGGTGGGGGATGCTGTGGCCTTGTGCTCCCACGGCAAGTGCAGCAAGGTGTGGAAACGCTTCATCCAGCAGTGCATCGAGAAGGGCAGCATCTGCCCGGAGAACCTGACCATGGCCCAGATCAAACAAGCTGCGTGCGACAAGGAGAGCTGGAGCAGGAGGAGCCCAGAGCAGGATGAAGAGGACAGTGACACAGATTCCTGGAGCTCCGAGGATGAGAGCATGAATCCTGATGATCCCATCCTCCAGGAGCTCTTAGATGAGAGCAAGAATGTGCTGGTGACAGTGTCCGAAGAAGGGCTGCTCAACGTGAAGTCTGAGGCTTCGAACCTGTGGGAAGACAGGCAGGAATACGTCAGCTTCAATTCCCAGATGATGCAGGAGTACCTGCACATGCACCCCAAAATGTATAAGCGGTGTGAGCTGATCAAAGAAGGCTTTGAAAAAGCTTTAGCCTTCACCCTCAATGAGTCCCCTGCCATGAACATTCAGATCAAAGGCAGAGTTCACTGCGGAATGGCCTTCACTGGCGATGAGGTGCTCGTGGAGATCCTTCAGAGCAGCACGGCTGATGGCAGCAGCCACCGCCCCCAGGGGAAGGTGGTCGGCATCTTCAAACGCGCTGAGAGAGAGCGGTCCTTTGTCTGCATGATGGATGAATTCGATCCCCGCGTGATGATACCCATTGATCCCACCGTCACCAAAATCTTTGTGCCGGGACTGAAGGAGAAACCCAACGTCATTCCCATCCGCAGGCTTGTCAATGGCAAGTACAGAGTGGTCAGCTGTGAGAAGATTAACCAGCAGATGAGGAGAAATCAGCTCTTCTGCGTCCAGGTTATTTCCTGGCGGGAAGGGTTTTACTACCCTTTGGGGATAATAACAGAGGTTCTGCACACGGCGTTGACTTTGGAGGAAGGCTTAAAGATCCTTAAGGTGGAGTATGGCTTGGAGAAGAAATATCCTTCTGCTGTCATGAAAGAGTCGGGCAAATATAGCTCCAGCAGCCAACTGAACCTCACCAAGGAAAAACTGAAGGACTGTAGGAATTACCCGACCTTCACAGTTGACCCCCAAGGTGCCAGGGACTTAGATGACGCTATCAGCGTTCGGGATCTGGGGAGTCACTATGAGATTGGGATCCACATTGCTGACGTGGCTGGCATCATTCCTAAAGGCAGTGCTTTGGACTTGGAAGCGAAGAAGCGGGGTGTCACCTACTATGCTCCCAATGAGGAGCCTCTGAGCATGTTTCCACCCCAAATTAGCCAGGACATCTGCAGCCTCCTGCCACAGAGGGATCGCCGGGTGATCTCCTTGTTTGTCACCATAGAGAAGGGGACTGATGAGATGTTAAAGGAAGTCTTCACCATCTCTGTGATCCGCTCAGACCGGCAGCTATCCTATGAAGAGGCAGAGCTCTGCATTAAGGACCACTACAAGGGAGAGGCTGGTGGCCTTCATTTCAATACCCTGGAGGACTGCATAGCTGTGGCCTATCACTTCTCCAGGGTCCATCGCAAGTGTCGGCTGCAGGAGGAGTGTTTCTATGACCAGCTGGATGAGGAAAGCTCCCCAGGTAACAGGGGGTCCCATCAGATGATAGAGGAGTTAATGATTATGTTCAACAGTTTTGTGGCTGAGTTCCTCACCAACCAGGAGGTCACCAGGAGTGTCACTCCACTGCGATGTCAGTGCGAGCCAAGCTTTCAACAGTTGTTACTCATGAAGGACAAGTACAGCCACTTTGTTCCTTTGTCTATCCACCTCTCGCACCACCTTGGAGAGTTGCCTCCTGGCCAAGAGCCCTCTAAAACTGTGGAGTTCAGTCTCCTGACCCCGATCTGGGAGCACCTGCAGTCGGCTGCTAATGTCCGTGACTTCCACAAGATGCTGGACCTTGTTGTTACTGATGACATCCACCCAAAGCTGGCCCCCGTGGCCTTGGAGTTCAGGAGGCTGCTCAGCCGCTCCTTCTTCAGTCGCTCCAACTCTACCATCCAGTCAAAAGTGGGTCACTACTCCCTGCATGTTGACTCATACACCTGGGCTTCATCTCCCATCCGCCGCTACGTGGACATTGTGGTCCAGCGACACCTCCATTCTGTGCTCCGCAAGAAGCCCATCATCTATTCCATGGAAGACATAGATTTTCTCTGTCATGACTTCAACAGGAAGAACTGCCAGGCGACCACGTATGAGAAGAGAGCCCACTGCCTGCAGATGGCCATCCAACTCAAGGGCCAAGTCCTGCAGAAGGTGGCCTTTGTAGTAGATGTCGAAGGGATGAGCAGGTACTTCAAAGTTCTGTTCCCACTGAACAATGAGAGTCTCCCCGATCCCCACATCATCAACTACAGGTCATTGCAGCTGATAGAGCAGCCCATGTTCATCGAGATGCGCAACAGCATCAGGCTGAGCTGGAAGAGGAGGATGTACTCGGCAGAGATGAAGGAGTGCAGCCTGAGGGAAGGACACCTCTGTGACCGCTCTGTCACCCCCATGGACACCCAGACTTGGCAAGATGTGCTCGCAGCCATCAAAAGAGAGGAGTTTGATGCCGCTGCCTCCCTCCTTCAGAAGACCAAGAAGCCGTACCAGCAGCGGCACGTGGGCTGGGTGAGGAGGAGCCAGTGCTCGCACTACATGGAGCTCTCTCTGGAGCTGACTGCCGGTGACACACTGCAGTTCCAGCTCACCACGGACATCACCCGGGGTTTCCTGGTGCCCTTTGTGCAGCTGTGGTGTGTGGCACCAGGTTTCGACGTCTGCCTGCAGCACACAGAGAAGCCCATCGAATGCTTCTCTGCCTATGCCAGCCTGCCCTCCAAAGACAAGTACAAGTCCGAGGTGGAGTACAAGAAGGTGTGGATGCCCATGAGCGCCATGGAATCAGCTTCATGTGCGGTGGCTGAAAATGACTCAATTGTCCTCCATGATGTCCAAATAACTTGGGCAGAACAAAGGACAAGCAAAGGGCAGTTGCAAGGGAGCTTCAGGCTGAGCAAAGCATGTCTAGAGGAGTACTCCATCGAAGTGGACTTCAACCACTGTTACCTGTGTATTCGCTTAGCAGGGTTGAAGGTTGGGAGCCTGCAAAGTGATGAGGAAGATCTTAGCCAGGGCCTCCAGAACCTGACTTTTATGAACAAGGGCAGGTCAGAAAGCAAACTTCAGATTGACCCAGATACCTACACCTGGGTGGCTCATGGTATCACCGAAGAGTTCGGTGATGATGAGAAGTCGGACAGGACTAGTCATCGGACTCTGAACTTTTATATCCACTATATGTCCATGGAGAACATCCCTGTGGAAATCTCCCAGTCCTCTGCGAGGTTCACAGTGGAGCTCATACCAAAGATGCTGCCAGACATGTAAGTGTGCTCTGCATGGTCATGCTCTGGTCTACCTGTCCATGCAGAGCTGCACCCAAAGGGGCTTTACTTGCTGGTGCAGGTGGTCTCCTGAAAAACCTCCCACTGGCCATGCTGGTTGGGCTGTTGATGTTTGGTGGGAGATCTGTCCTCCAGACAAACCTCTTGCTCTTCTGGTTGACCTTGAAAATGGGGCAGTCAGGAACAGTGCCACGCTGAAATTTCCCTGGGCATGTGTCTTCTGCTCCTGGATAGCTGCATTATGTGTCTGGATTGGGGTTTGCTCAGCAGAGGTTCTTCCCGATTTCCTAGTTGTTCTCCTCTGTTGTTGATATGAAGCAAGAGCTGCTCTTAGTCAGTTAGAGCTGACATCTAGGTTGCCCTTCTCTGTGCCCAGCGTGGACAGCCTCACGCCCACGGCTGCTGCAGCATTCTAGGCAGAAGGTCTTTCCTTTTGCATCATGAATTTTAAGGCAAAAACGGGAAGCCGATCCACTGAAATGGGGTGGGACAGCGTAGAATGGGGTGGCTCAGAACCTGTGCTCCTTGCTGTCTGCATCTCTGCAGGCTCAGCTCTTCAGTCAGAAGAGAAATAGCCCCGATGCAAAAGAGCAGAAGAAGAGTTCTCTTGCCTGAAATTCTTCACATAAAAATTCATGCAACATCAGAACGAGAGTTGCTGGAAACCCTGCTGCAAGTTTTGCTATTTGTGCTGCGTTCCGTTAATTCTTCTTTTCCTGTTTCTGCCAGACGGAAAGAAAATGCCATTTGGAAGCTCTCATATGCCTCTGACCTTGTCAAGAGCATTGCCCTCGGCCATGAACCTCCTAAGAAGGGTAAGCGCAAATGTTCACCTTCCTCGACAGCTTCCCTAGGTCCCTCCATGGGGGTTACACTCCCAGACCATGAGGTTTCCTGCCAAGGGGAGGAGAGTACCTGTTAGCCTGCCAGGATGGAGGGGATATGCGATGCCCTGCTGGGGGGTGGAGGGGGTGATGTCTTCATGCCCAGGGCTCATGAGCATTAACGTCTTGGCATAGGGCAGTGACTGCCCCTAGGTAGTCTTGTACATGGGCTGCGAGTGTTCAGCACCTGCCGCGTTGTCCTGTCGCATGTCCTGTGTGCTGCCGTCAGTAACCTTCTCCAAACTTGTTTTTTTGGCTCTTTGCCGTAGCAGTGACAAGGTCCAAAATCCTGCAGCAAAAATCCTTTGATCTCCCCGGCAGCAATAGGCGGCTGAACGAGAGCCAGATCCAGGCTATCCTTGATGCTCTGCGGAAACCCTTCTCTCTCATCCAAGGCCCGCCAGGTAGGGCTTGGGGGTGGCACCAGTGAGGACCTACTCTGTTCCAAAAGGCAGGTTAGAGCTGATTTGTCACTTTCCATGGGATCCTTGTTGAGACAAGAGATGGTGGCATAGGTTGGCATCACCCACAGCTGATGGAGACAGGTCCCTCAGTTCTCGGTTTTACGGTGTGGTTGATCGCCTAGGTGCTGATCTAGAGCTTGGCTGCCGTGATTAAAGCCTTCTCAGTAACTTCCTCATTTTCGTAGGCACAGGGAAGACTGTTGTGGGAACTCACATTGTCTACTGGTTCCATAAACTGAATGAGATGAGCACTGAGAAGGAGCAAACACCACCACTTGAAAAACAAAAGCTCAAGAGTATCTTGTACTGTGGCCCATCCAACAAGTCTGTTGATGTCGTTGCTGGTAAGTATTGTTTTAAAGCCCCTGAAGCATCTTGTACTGGTGGGAGGGAAGACGTGCGGCTGTGAGCAAAAGGGGCAGAAAGCAGAGCTGGTCCTTGCAGACGACCCCTTGCTGCAGGGCAAGGAGTGGTGAAGGTGGGGAGAAGAGGGGAGTGTCCTTGCAGGCCATGAGCTTCCTCAGCCTTGCTGAGTGCTTGCTGAGCAGACTTTTTCTCCTTCCTCAGAGATGCTGCTAAAGCTGAAGGACCTGAAACCCCTGAGAGTTTACGGGGAGGCCATTGAGGCAATGGAATATCCCTATCCAGGGAGCAACCGACACGTGTCCCGCAAAGCCTTGCGGGATGCCAAACCAAAGCGTGAGCTCAGGTAGGATCACGTGGCCCAGTGGGCTCTGAGAGTACTGGGAAGGGATGTTTTCAGCACCAGTGAGGCTTAACAAGCCCGAGGAAGTGCACCATTAACCTGCTTTGGCGATGGGTTGGCAATTGAGCTTGAGATCTCTTCCAACCTTAATGATTCTTAAGATTTAGTAATGAATTTTCTCAAGTGAAGTGCATGATCCACTAGTTAGGAAACCTGGGGGGTTGAGAAGATCTTAGGTGTTTTAATCTCTCTGTTGAACAGCTCCAAAGTCTTCGACTTCATTCCTGCTGTAGGAAAGAGGTTGGAGTTGGGGTCCTTGAGGATGTGCTAAGTGTTAAGTCTGTAAGGGCGGGACAGTCTGGCTGTGACTTCAGCTAATGGGCTTCTCCACATAAACAGATTTGTTTTGACTTAGAAGAGATCACTTGGGTCACTTTTTGGGGAAAAATATTTACATATTGACTCTTTATTCAGCAAAATAATCCTACATCATCGCATCCGGCAGCCACCAAACCCTTTCTACCAGGAGATCTGTAACTTTGATGCTCGGGTGAAGAGAGGAGAAAAGATAACAGAGGAAGAAACAAAGAGGTGAGCAGAAGGAGACCCTGGAGAGAGTTGGCTGTCAGCCTCAGCAGCACTTCTCCTCGAGTGCCCATCTAAAACCCTTTCCTGGGAACACCAGCTCTGTCCTGGGGAGGGAGATGGAGCCAAAATCATTTGGGAAAGGATAACCTAGTTTCAGCATGAGGAACCTGGACGTGTTTCACTTATGCCTAACCTGGTGTCTTCTGTGTCGACCACTAGGTACAAAAGAATGTTGTCAGATGCTCGTGCATATGAGCTGTTCCGTCACGATGTCATCTTGTGCACGTGCTCTGCTGCATCTGCCAACTGCCTGGAGCAGCTCAATGTCAAGCAGATAATCATCGATGAGTGTGCCATGGCCACGGAGCCCGAGACCCTCATCCCCTTGGTCAGCCACCAGCATGCTGAGAAGGTGAGTCCCTTCCAAAGCTGATGGCTTCTGATGGCACTCAAACCTCTGTCTTCCACCCCTTACCATGCTGCTCTTACAACTTTTATAGGGTTTTAAGGTTGTTCTCTGTGGTGTCCATGATGATTTATCACTGTTTCAGCTTTCAGGGAGTCATTTACTCTGAGGTGTAACTTTACCAACTGTAGTGAGAAGCACAGAGAGGTCCATGAGAACTGTGACAGGATGCATGTGCTGCACGTTACCTGTTCCCATCATGTAGAGGGGAGTAGCTGTGGTGGAGAACTATTGCATCTGCTCTGGGTCAGCTCAGCTCCCTCTCTTCAGAGACTTACACCCATACGGTCTCCTCTAAACTTGTTCTTGCCTTCCTGCAAGCAAAGAGCAGTTGTGTGGCTGTGTTTTTGGTGCTGCTTTGAAGCAGTGTGTCGCTGCCACCAAAAAATGTGCTGAGCCAGGTGTGATGTGACAAGAAGCACGGAGCAGATGTCGTAGACTTACAACAGGATGTCTTTCTCCCATCAGATGGGAACTAGGCTTCACTTTATCTGGGTCAGGGTCTTTTTATAATGCCCAGTGTGGTTTTTGATCGAGGTTGCTTTGACTGTAACATAAGTAAGAAGCACCAAACATCTTGTCCATCTGAACCAAAAGTCATAATGTGTGTGATGCATCCTCCACTCTGAGCTGAGTGGGTTCATGCTAGGTATTAGAAAACATGTTGTCAAGCTCTGACTCAGGCTGCCTAGGGCGGTGGTGGAGTCTCCATCCCTGAAGAGATTGAAATGAGATGGAGACGTGGTGTAAGAGATATGGGTTAGTGGGGACCTGGCAGTGATGGGTTAATGGTTGGACTTGGTGGTCTCAAAGGTCTTTTCCAGCCAAAGCGATTCTGTGGTTCTGTGTGCAAACTGCCTTTCAAAGAGTTGATGGCTTTCATCAGTTCCTCCACCTTCACAGCTGAGGTGTCAACTCTTCATTCCAGGTTGTTTTGCTTGGGGACCACAAACAGCTACGGCCTGTGGTCAACAATGACTTCTGCAAGACTCTTGGCATGGAGACGTCTCTCTTTGAGCGCTACCAGAATCAGGCGCGGATGCTGGATATGCAGTACCGCATGGTGAGACCTTCCCCACATGGACTGTCTTTTATCTAGCATGAAAAGTGCTGCTGTCAGGGCTTGTCTCAAGATGCTTGGAGACAGAGAGATTCTCTGTTAGTGCTTTCCCTTCCTAGAGTAATGAATGATGGACTTGCCTGGTGTCAGTGGCACTGTGGGTGGAGCCTGCTCCTAGAAAGTGCAGCACTTTGAGAAGTTCCTTGAGTTTTGTTTAGGTCAGTTTCTCCCCTTTCCTCTGCCAGCACAAAGGAATTTGCGAGTTCCCATCCCAGGAGTTTTATGGAATGAAGCTGAAGACATGGCCCCAGCTTCAGCGGAAAGCCAGTGTCTTCTACTACAGAGGTAACGGCTGCTGTCCTTTCATCTTTGGGCACATGGAGGGGAAAGAGCAAAGCCTCGTCATTTCTACTGAGGAAGGAAACGAGAACTCCAAAGCTAACCTAGAAGAAGTGGAGCAAGTGGTAAGCAGGGTCCTGGAGATGCAAGAGGTGGGGGGAGGATGTTGTGCAGGTTCACTGAGGATTGAGGAGGGGTGCTGAGGATCAAGATCTGCCTACCACTACCTGAAAGAAGGTTGTAGAGAAGTTGGTATGGATGTTTTCTGCCAAGGAACAAGTGACAGGACAAGAGGAAATGGCCTCGGATTACCCCAGGGGAAGTTTAGGTTGGACATTAGGAAAAGCCGCGTCTTCATGGACAGGGCCATCAGGCCTTGGAACAGGCTGCCCAGGGCAGAGGCTGAATCTCCATCCCTGGACGTGTTTCACAGTGGTGGAGATCTGGAGCTCAGGGCCAGGGTTTGGGGTGGCCTCAGGACAGCTGGTTAATGGCTGGACTGGATGAGAATTGAAGGATTCTATGAAGATCCTCCTCTCCCCAGGTGAGGTTGGCGAAGCAGTTGACACTAGATGGCACCATCCGTCCGGAGAGCATCGCGGTCCTCAGCCCCTACAACGCCCAGGTGGCCGAGATCAGCAAGGGCCTCCAGCGAGAGGGCATCCGTGGGATGACCGTCTGCACCATCATGAAGAGCCAAGGTGAGGCTGGAAGGAGAAGGTCCAATTCTATTTTGTCCTCTCTTGCCTTTCCGAGGACTGAAACCGCTCACCATGAGCGAATCCTGCATCAAGGTCATTCCATCAGCCATGGAGGAAGCATCTCTGGGCCAGATCTCTGGGAAAAGTTTCCCTTTGGAAACTTTTGGAGTGCCCAGGCAGGGAGAGACTGCTGGAGACAGGAGGGTGGACGATGCCCAAATGGATTGTTAAAGAACTGCTGTCACTTGGCTCTCTTTGGAGAGCAACGACGAGGATTGCCTCTAAAGCTGGAGAAACCCAAACAGCAGCTGCAGTTCTGTGGGTCTTGCTCTGGGGAAATGGATGTCTTGGCTAGAGGGGTGGCCTGATGCTTCCTTTTAAAAACCAAATCTGCTTCAACTCCTCTTTCTAGGAAGTGAATGGAGATACGTGATCCTGTCAACGGTACGCTCCTGCTCCCACTCTGAGATCGACAGGAGGCCCACAAAGAGCTGGCAGAAGAAGCGTTTGGGGTTTATTACCGACCCAAACCAGGTCAATGTTGGCATCACGCGAGCTCAGGAAGGACTCTGCATTATAGGTGAGTCTCCTGGGAGACAGGATGCTTGGATAAAAGGGGTGGAGATGCAAAGTAGCGCAACCCGTGGTGTCTTGCTTTGTTATTCCGCCCTTTAAACTGTCTGTGGGCTTGAAGTTGGGCTGTCTTGGCCGTCTGTGTGAAGCCGAGATCATGTGTGGTTTGTAGGCTGCCAAGGGAGATGGTGGAGTCACCATCTCTGGAGGGATTTAAAGGATTGTGCCTGGGCACTTGGATTAGTGATGACCTGGCAGTGCTGGGTTAACAGTCAGACTTGACGATCATAAAGGTCTCTTCCAATCAAAGAGGTCCTGTGCTCTGGGGAGTCACCCAGCAGCACCTTTAGGCTAGAAGCACTGTACGAGTTTCCCAGACAGCATCATCTGAGTCTTCTGGCCACTGACCCATGTCCCCATCTCTGTACCAACAGGAAACGGGTTTCTCTTGGAGTGCAACCCTCTGTGGAGGAGGCTGCTGCAGCATTACAGACAGCACAGTTGCTACACCACGGCCCAGGCCATCTCCGTGAGGAAGATTCCAGCCGTACCTGGAAGAGCGCGAACGGCATTGTGTGTGCCTTGAGAAGGATGTCCCTTCCCATCCCTAATGTTCTGTGATTCTGTGACACGATAGGGGAGCCCAACGCGGCAGGGGGAGCTGGGCTCTTCCCCTGCACCCGGCGCACCTTCAGCATGAAGACCTTTGGCATCTTGTCGGGGTTTTTTTTACTTGTTGCAATCTTGGACGAGAACTTTCAGCTCTACCAAACCAAAAGGCATTGGAAAAGGATGGATGGGAGTGGGAACTCAGTGGTGACGATGCTATTTTTTTAAGGATGTGGTGCTCGCCAGAGCCTCCATCCCACCACAACTTATGGGGACCACCTTCCTCCATCTATCCACCAAGGATGGAGCCGTTTGCCACAGTGGACCAAAGCTTCCGAGTCCTGCCATGCATTTGAAAACCAAGGGCAAGGAATTTTTTAAGCTTCTCATTCCTCAAAGCAGGGAAACCTAATAGTTTTGGTTTTTTAATGTTTTTATAAGTGAAGGAAGAAGGCAAAGAGAGAAGCTGTGGACCACTCTCTGCCCAAGCCGTCGCTCGCAGAGCTGAGGCCAAGCTGGTTGTGTAAATAGGTTTGGTCATCCTTCGTTTGAAGGGGTCTGTTCTCACCAGTTGAAAGACCAGGAAAGGCTGGGATTTTTGGATTTTAAACTGTGCCAAGTTTTCTTTGTAAACCTCCTCCCATAGGAGCCCCCCCACCCTTTTCGCACCCTATTTTTTTAAAGCTGCTTCTAATTTATTAACTTTTAGTTTGTTCCATAGTCTTAGAGCCTGAGGCTCTGGGAGCGCTGAGGGATGCATCGCAGCGCAGAGACGTGTACAGTGGGTTTTATTTTCATTTCAAGTAGCCAAACTGCTGTGAACTGGAAGCTGTGATTCACTGGAGAAAGCTGCATCTCCCCAGTAGCTCATGGCCGATACTGGTGTGGAGCGGTGGAGCGGTGCTCTCTGTGGAATTGCGGAGCTGCTTCTTGAAGTGTGAAATTTTTCTGAGGGAGGGGAGTCTTTTTTAATCTCAATTCTGAATGTATGAAGTGCCTGCCTCAGCTCTCCTCACCACCACACACTCGGGCGCCTCTAGATGTTCATGTAGGATGGAGCCCAGGCACCATCACAGTGCTTCTGCCCCAAGAATATCCTGTGCTAGGACATGAGGTCTTCCTTGACCTCAGGGAGGGCCCCCAGGACATCCCAGTACTGTGGCAGGGGTGGAGTTTTGCCCTGTGTGTGCCACTGAGAACAAAACAGGGCTCTTTCCAAGGGGGAGGAATGTGCAATAAGAAAGCGTCGCGTCTGGAAAAGTCCTTGTTTAACGCTCTTTCTTCTCACGACCCCACGTTTGGCTTGATTTGAGAACCTGTGAAGAAATCTGGTTGTTCTTTGTTTTAAACTACCTTCGTGCACTTCTGCATCTGGTGGGGTCGAGCTGAACGTTAGAGACTTGCTCTTGTCTTATGGACACAGAATAACAGGCATGTGGCTGCTGATTCCATGAGGGACCAAAGCCCATAGGAAAAGCCCATAGGAAATACCTGCTGCTTCTAAAGCTGTCATGTTCATTGTTCCTGTTGGAAGTCAGCCCTGCTGACATCTCAAAAAGTTCTGCACCAGCCTGATTTTGCAGATATTCTTGCAATTTCCATATATTCCAAACTCAGCTTGTGTGGGGATCATTTTATGGACCATTGAAACACAGTCCTGGATCTCTGAGATGGTGCTGGAGCTGTTGGGATAAACACTTCAGTGCGGTGATGCTGTCTCTCTAACATCACCTTGGTCTCATTTTCACGACCTCGTGGAAGCGAAGAGTGTCTCTGCTGGTTTGGTGTTTTTATGCTGGCTGTTTCATTACAAACAAGGAGACTTGGGGCTCAGTCTAACCCTCTCACGGGGGGTTGGGCCATGGGTTTGTATGGACCAAGAAAGGCCTAACAAAGCATCTCCCGTTGCCTCCAGCATGGGAGAAAGCATTTACTGTGACTCTTTGGAGGGTAAAGCCTGGACTGAAAAGCTTTGCTTGGTCACCTCTGTGTTGCAAGATATTTTTTAATTTTTATTCTATTTTTGGTTTTATTTTTTAAAGAATTTTTTAGAAATTTTAAACAAATTTTATTTTTCCCTCTGGAGAAGCATTTTGTAGCTGGGAAGTGCTGCCCTGGACCAGCCAAGCACCCGTAACAGCCAGGCTGGACTCTTGGGCAGTGGGGGCTGTGAGCAGGTACCTGGTTGTGCGGCCGCAAGCATCAGGGATAGCGGAAAGTGCAATTAATCCCATGTGTATAGACTGTTAATGACAGCTGGATCTGGTGTGTTTCGTCCTTCTGCTCCTGGATAATCACTGCAATCAGTAGAGGAGAACAAGAAGAGTTCAGAGAACTCGGGGTTTATTTGCATGCAGCAGGTTTACTTGGGGAAGAGTTTTCTGTCCAAGCACATGTTCTTAAAATACTTCTGGAAAGAAGGATAATGAAAGTAATAGTAATAATGATAAAAGGAAAGCCAGACCACCAAACCGTCAGTGATTCCAGCAGGAAGCCACTGGCAGCGCAGAGAATCTCGATGCAGGCTCATCCATGAGATAAAACTCCATTTCCTCAGCTTGAGCCGGAGCCCAGTGTCAGCCTGGAGTGGTTCCCGCAGCTCCTGGGACTGGGGGTGACGTTCGAGAGATCCAGAACTAGGAGAATCTCCCTTTTCCTAGAGGAGAAACCCATGGGACTGTCTTGGAGGATTTGGGGAGAGATCGGTGTAGGACAATCACTGTACGGCAATAAATCATGGGGTTGTGTTGTTTTTTGAGATGGCAATGAAATGTTAAGTGTTGTGAAGTGTAAATTAAGGGACTTGAGAGGCGGCAGGTTTGTACTTTCCCGTCTGCCTGTGACTGCCTCTCAGCAAACCTCACAACTGACGACCTTTTGGATACCGATATTTCTACCTGCTTCTACCGTTTGTAAGAATGAACCTCAACATTCCTTTTCTTTTTCCGTTTTGGTTTTGATATTTAAGCCATAATTGTAAAAATGATTGGAATTTATTTAATGAATAAATTTTTACTACTAAAAGGTCCGGTTGGCAGATGAGTCTGGAGTGGGGAGGACAGATGGCTATGGACTCAAACCCGTCTTATTATCTTACTGTGTCCAGTTCTGGACCCCTCAGTTTAAGGAGGGGACAGTTGCTGTCCAGTGCAGAGCCTCAAAGGTGGTGAAGGGGTGGAGCATCTCCCTGAAGAAGAAAGGCTGAGGGAGCTGGGTCTCTTGAGCTTGGAGAAAAGGAGAGTAAGGGGTGACCTCATTCATGTTTATAAATATGGAAAAGGTGAGTGTCAGGAGGATGAAGCCAGGCTCTTCTCAGTGTCATCTAATGATAGGACAAGGGGCAACAGGTGTGAGCTGGAACAGAGGAGGTTCCACATCGGTATGACAGAGGACTGGAACGGACTGCGCAGGGGGGTTGTGGAGTCTCCTCTGGAGATGTTTAAAACCCACCTGGACATGCAACTTGGTCTAGGGGTTCCTGCTCTGGCAGGGAGATTGGACTGAATGACCTTTTGAGGTTCCTTCCAGTCCCTAATGTGCTATGATTCTGTGACTCGGCCATGTGGTCCAATAAGAAAATGAGTGTTAACGGCAGGATGTGATGGACTGAATGATCGTGGGGCTGTGTCACCCTTCCTTGTTTAAAGTTTGTGTTTGGTTTGTTGCTGGTTGTGTTTTTGTTCTTTTTTTAATTTGATCAGAGTGCTCTGACTTGGGACTAAATGGTTTAGCAGGACCTGTAGCAGTAGGACAAGGAGTGATGACTGAAACTAAAAGAGGAAGGGATGCCACCCAGAGGGACCTGGACAGGCTGGAGAGGNCTGGGGAGGGACTATTTAGGATGTCAGGTAGCGACAGGACTAGGGGGAATGGAGCAAAGCTGAAGATGGGTAGATTTAGAGTGGATGTGAGGAGGAAGTTCTTCACTGTGAGAGTGGTGAGAGCCTGGAATGGGTTGCCCAGGAAGGTAGTGGAGGCCTCATCCTTGGAGATGTTTAAGGCCGGGCTGGATGGGGCTCTGGCCAGCCTGGTCTAGGGTGAGGTGTCCTGCCCATGGTGGGACAGTTAGAACTGAATGATCAGGTGGTCCCTTCCAACCCTGAGTGATTCTGATTCTATAACTTCTCCAGTGAAGTGATCCTGCTGTGGCAGGGGAATTGGACTAGATGATCTTTTGGGGTCCCTTCCAATCCCTAATGATTCTATGAGATTCAGACTAGAGATAGAAGGAAGAAATCATCGATGCTGATGGTGGTGAGACCCTGGCCCGGATTGCCCAGAGAGGTGGGAGAAGCCCCATCCCTAGAAATTCTAGCAGTGAGAGATGAGTACTGAGTCCCAAATGCTGCCTACAGATGTTATTCTGGATGAGAAACATGCAATGAGCTCCTGTTCACCTGGCAAGATCAGGGGAAGGTGCTTATAAAACTGTTGTTGAAAAAAGAATGAGTTCAGTTAGACACCAAAATTTAGCCATAAGGGTTCCCTTTAATGTTTTTTATCCATAGATGGATAAAGCAAGAGAAAAAAGTTCTCACAGGTCACCTTATCCTTCACAGCCATAAATCTTGCCGTTTGCGTCTTCAACAGCCTTGGAACTGGTCTTCAGGATGATGGTGTCGTGCCTTTTGGGGAAGATAAGCATGAGAGTGCCTGATCTTCTCACCTTGAACTCATACGATCTGTCAGGTTGCAGGTTCTCCAGCACACACACGTTGGAGCTGACCAGATGAGTGCTCCTGTACTCCATGTCCGCGGGACTCCCGGATGTCAGTAATTTAACATGCAGCTCGTACTGCTTTGGCTGTGACTCCTCCTGCCCATCAAACCACTTGACCTTGGCCCAGGTTTTGTGTGCAAATGACTCTTTGCGATCGAAAATCAATGGCTGCTTGCTAGAGAGCGAAAGCTTGATGGTGGGGACCGGGATACCCAGGCTATCTGCTTCCTGCTGGAATATCAGCCGGTGCTTCATGTGGAGCTTTCCTGGCTTTCGCAAGGAAAACAGCTTCATCTTGAACTCGAGGAGCTTGGACACTCTCTGTTTGATCAGATCCCACTGGGAGAGGAAAGTGGCCTTGTCACAGGTCATTACGTAAGTGGTCAACTCCTCCTGGCCCTGTTCCAGGTGGTTTAACAGAGCTGATAAAAGTGACAGCTGGACCTCAACCTGGGTTTGTGCCACCTTCTTCATCCTCAGGAGCTGGAAGCTGTTGATGAGTTGGAAGATGTCGATGCAATGCAAGCGTTGGATCCGGTCCCTCACGATCACTTGCCTGGGCCGAACCTCCAAGTAAAAGTAGCACCTCTTGAGCTGTTCGATGTTGTCGCGGTGGTGCTGCAGCTCCTGGGTGTCAAAATGGTAGTGCAGGAAATACAAGAGAAGGCTCCTTTTTTGCAAGTACTCATCGGAGACAGCATCACTGTGATCATCCTCCTCACACCTGGTACCCTCCAGCTCAGGTTTGGATTCGCTCGGAGTCACAGCCATGATTCCAAAGCTCAGTTGCTCTGTCAGAAAGCAGCAAGAACAACACTAACAGCCAAAGGAAAAGCAGCAGCTAGGAGGTGGTGGGGTTGTAGTTGTGACTCTGTTAATCAAAGCTCAGCTGATTGATTTACAGGTAGAAAAGACCTGCTGTGCTAGAGGTAGTTCCAGAGGAATTCTCCTTCCTGGCACAAATCACTTAGGCTGGAAAAGACCTTCATGCTCATTGAGTCCAACTGTCCCAATCCCTCCGCTCAACTGTATCCCTGAGCTCCAGAATTCCACAACTTCAAAACATGTGCAGGGATGGTGATTCAACCCCCTTCCTGGGCAGCCTGTGCCGAGGCCTGAAGGTCCTTTCCATGAAGAAGTTTTTCCTAATGTCCGACTAAACTTCCCCTGGGGCAACTTCAGGTCCCTTCCTCTCGTTCTGTCACTTGTTCCTTGGGAGAAGAGACCAACCACCACCTCTTTCCAATCTCCTTTTGGGTTGTTGTAAAGAGCAATAAGGTCTCCCCTCAGCCTCTTTTTCTTCACATTGCAGTCCCAGCTCCCTCAGGTGCTCCTCACAAGGTTTGTTCTCCAGATCCTTCACGGCCTTGCTGCCCTTCTCTGGACCCACCCCAGCCCCTTAATGTCTGTAGGGTTTATAATGTTTCACAGCATCTACTTGTCCATATTCCAACCAACTGTTCTCCTGGTCTCCCCCTCCTCGAGAGGTTCTACCTCCGCATAACAGATTCACTGATGGGAACTGGTCTCTTGCCTACTCTGACAGAATTTCTCCCAAAGTTATTATCTTCTGTTTCAGTCTAATCAGGTGCCTTTGTGCTCCCGTAAGCAATTTCTTTCCCTTCTCCCACATCTCGGGAGACGTCTGCTTTTCTCTCTTTGTAATCTGCCAGGCTGCTGAGGTTCCAGACCCATCTTCTGAGCCACTTCCTACAGCTACAAAATCACCCCAGGGTTTCAAATTAACTCTTTGTCACTCAAAACACAGAACCCCCAACGCTCCACCTGCCACTTCAAAAGAGCTTTCCAGAGCAACACAGGCAGCTCCCTTGCACCTCAGGCTCCACCAGAAGACTGAGAGCTGTGACCTGATGATGTTTTCAGCCATGCCCTTTCTCTGGTTTTAGGTCACATCGGCCCCTGACCTCCCAATTCCCACCTGCTTACTCCGAGAAGTCTCCAGTGTAAGGTAAGGGAAGGAAACACAAGTAAAGCACCAGAGCATGAGGTGATGGCTCAGTGGGAAAGAAGGTGTTTGGGTCTTTCACGCATTAGCTGTGGCTAGCAAAATTGTGACGTGGCTGGCAGCACCAGGGTGGCCAGTGTTTCTATGCTTTGGCTGAAGGAGTTGTGGCTCACATGGCTTAGGAGCCACAGACAGAATCCAGCTGAGTAAATGCCGCTGGCTCTGTGGTCAGTGATGCTGAAAGGAGAACCTGGTGAGGGGAGGTGGGCTCTCACACGCAGACCGTGAAAAGGGTCCAAGTGTGGCATCCTGAAAGCTAATAAACACGGAAATCTAGATGCAAGGCTCAGTGACCCCCACCAGATTGTAACGGCGTGGTCCAGCCACAGGTACCTCCTCGTTCCCCACTGCTGCCTGGTTCTCGTGATTTAGGTCCTGGCAGTATCTACCTGGGATCTTCCGCTGGTACAGATCTCGCAGCAGCTCCGTGGGGATATCTAGCTGGCAATGTGATGCTTCTTAGCCTTGTTTGCCCTAAATTTTTCACAGAACAAAGAACACTTCAAGTATGTTTAACCCTTTCAGATGTCCGACCCTTTGCTGCACCAAGATTTTCACTGATTCTCTCATCTACAGCCACGTTTTTCCCTTTCCAAGAGAGCTGTCAGCTAAAAGAACCAGCTGTATCTGCCCTCACTTTTCCCTTTCCACAAGTAAATGGAATAAAAACACAAACCCACTCCAAACCAAAGCAGTGCCAGTTCCTTGTACAGCAACTGGCAGGGACAGCACCGGCACTCGGTTGTGCTATGGTGCTTCCAGGGTGGGCTGGCTCCCTCGAGCAGCCTGTTTGCCCACAGATGGAGCTGTGATTTGACTTGTTTTCCCTTTCTGTATTCATCTTCCTTTTTTCTTACCACAAACAGCTGTTTTCCCTACAGCATCCCTGCAATTGCAGCCTGGGAGGCTGCAGTTGGCCAAGCTGGTGGCTGTGTGGCTCTGGGTTCCCCCAGATCAGGGCTTGGAGGCATGGAAGGTGGCACCTGTGGGAGCTGGAGACACTTAGCATCTCAATCATAACCTATTACCCCCATTGCCCTGGGTTAAGAGAGAAGCCACAGCCTCTCTGCCATGGGCCACACACTAGAAGCCCATGGCAGCCCTGACCCAGACCCAACCCACCTTGTAAAGCCTCCAGGAAGCTCTGTCCCTAGGCTCGGGCAGCCAAGCTCAGCTCTGCTGCGGCCTAACTGTGGCCCCACTGGTCACAGTCACAGTTGCCACGGTGATGCGTTCTGGAGTGTGGCCCCACTGGTCACAGTCACAGTTGCCATGGTGATGCATTCCGGAGTGGGTTCCGGAGTGGAACTGGGACAGTTGGGGAAGCTCAGGGGAGACCTTCTCACTCTCCACAACTCCCTGAAATACAGGAGGTTGGAGTGAGTTGGGGGTCAGTCTCTTCTCCCCAGGATGAACAGCATCAAGTTGCCCCAGGGGAGGTTAAGGTCAGCCCTGAGGAACAATTTTGTCTTCAAAAGGGTTATCCAGGCCCAGCCCAGGCTGCCCAGGGCAGTGGGGACACAAGTCCTCTGTCTGGAGGGGTCGCATATAAGCTGCAAGGATGACTCTTGCTTTGCTCCCTGCAGTGAACCTGAGGCTGTTCCATGGGTTTCCTTAACTTAAATGCATGACCCTTACTGAAGAGTCCTGCTGAAGCAGGCTGTACCCTGCTGAAAACCTCCTGTTGGGTAGGACCTCAATGACCAGTCCCCTCTTCTACTCTGAGCTTAGCTGATTCACCATGATGAGCTCAGTTCCACAGCCAGGTTGTCCACCAGCCCACCCAACTGGCCTCGGGGAGGTGCCTCCACGCTGGCCGCGATTAAATTGCCAGAGCTTAGCCTTGATGCCATCCAGTGCATCAGCTGCTGCGTCTCCACTGAGCTTTTCGATGGGATGACAGGAGAGATTCATAACCCTGGCCCCAAGCTCCTGCTTGGGCAGCAGGGGAGGGGGAGGTCTGTCGGTGGGAGCGATTGATGCATCTTCTCAAGGCAGCTGGGGCTTAGCACGTCATTTCTGAGCTGGCAAGAGCTTAACTATGCAGTTGTCCGCTGGGACTGTCTGAGGGACATGACAAACAGGGAGCTGGGAGAGATGGAGATTGGAACTTGGGGACATCACTGCGATTCTGCAGGAAGTGGATGGGCAGGCTCATGAGTGGATCCCAACCCTGCCATGGGATTGCTTAGGTTGGAAGGGACCATTAAGTCCACTTGCTAACTCAGCACTGCCGGGTCACCACTAACCCAAGTCCTCAACTACAAGTCCTTTAAATGTTCCCAGGGATTTCAACCCCTCTACCATCTCTCTGGGCAGCCTGTTCCAATGTTTGATGACCCTTTCATTCCTGGCAAGGTCTTAGCTGATCAGGGTGTTCCTGTACCACAGATCTGACCTTAAAAATGTAGAAGGAGGAGATCAAGGCTTGATTTTTGTGATTATCAACATAAACCTTGTAGTCTGTTCCTGAAAAATTGATCAGGGATCAATTCACCTATAGAACTTCATAGCAGATCTCTGAATTAATGCAAATACAAGTATTTGGATGATTCGAGCACCCTGTACCCCTCTTCCCCACCTCTCTTGCCCCCCAGAGCTGGCTCTGGGGCACCTGTCTGCCACATTTGTCATCCTGCCCCAATCTCCTGCCAAAGGCATCAAAATAAAGAACTTGTTAGTCCCGTCTTTGAGATCAAGATCTGAGCAGACAATTGATTTTTCCTCCCTCTTCTCATTAGTGAGCTCTGACACTTAATAAAACATGTATTTCCGCTCTCGGGGTAAGCAAAGCTCCTAGATAGGGGCTGTCAGAGAGAGCGGGGAGTGGGGATTCATCTTTATGGAAAATCGATAGCTGGGAACAGAGAAATTGGCAGAACCCAAATTAAAAGTCGCTGGCAATTTCTGTCTTCATATTTCACATCTCCTATGTTTCTGAGATAGTAATTTGCTGTGACGGAACCCACCGTGGAGACGGGGCAGAGGGATGATGGACTCAGTGGCTGGTTCTTCTTCATCTGCTGCTTCCTGGTGGGGGAAGGTGAGGTTGGAGCAGCTTTTTGGTTCAAGGTGACCCTGAGGGCAGAGGGCTCCTCTCCACAGCCCTATAGGTGGTGTCACCATGGCTGTTGTTATAAAACTCTACTCAGCGTGGTCAGACCACAGCTTGAGTCCTGCGCTCAGTTGTGGTCCCTGCTCTGCAAAGCAGGTGTGGGCAGGCTGGAGAAGGTCCTGAGAAGAGCCATGAGGATGATCAGAGGATTGGAAGACCTGCTGTATGAAGAAATGCTGAGAGAGCTGGGTCTGTTCAGCCTTGAGAAGAGGAGGCTTAGGGGGGACCTTATTACCATGTGCCAGTGCACACAGGGTGGCTGCCAAAGAGATGGAGACTCCCTGTGTCACAAGGACCCCGCAGAAGATGAGGGGGGATGGGTACATGTTGTTCCTGGGGAGATTCTGAATTGTAGACTGTGAGAGCATAGTCTTCCCAGGGAAGTGGTGGATTCTTCCACTGCAGACTGTTGTAAAGTGTCTGGGTCATCCCATTTAAGCTGTACTTCTTCAGCTTAAAGGGTCAGACTGGATGATCCTCGCGGTCCCTTCCAACCTGGTCCACTGTTATCCTGTGAAAGTTCTCCCAATATTGTCATCTCCTCCAGGGCTCCTCACTGTCCCTACACCCCCATAACTCATTGTGTTTGCCTGGCCCCGTGGGACTGGGTCTCTCAGAGCAGAGCTACCTATCAGCTGGTTGCTCTGAGCTGCTTCAAACTCCATGTGCACAAAGCTGTGACTGATTTACTCACTGCTTGCTCCCAGTTTTACTGGTGCCTCATAGACCTGCAATCGATGACATATTCCAGGTACATCCCGAGCCTAAATCATCACCACACCGCAGTGAACGAGCTGTGCTCACTCGGCTGATTCAGCTCACCTTGAGCAGGAAAAGGGGAGCGAGGAAGATGCCAAAGCCCCAGCTGGACCAGGCCAGGAAGGAGTTAATTGTATCCCCAGGCAGCAATTACCTCCAGCTCATTACACTAATGGGGGCCTGCTGGAGGTTTGGGCAGCTGGCTGCCTATAGCAGGTCAAGAAGTTTGGTGAGTTGAAGGCTGGTTTGTGGAAAAATTCTTCCCAGGTCTGAGCTCAGCCCTGAGAGCTGCAGGATTTCCTTGAGTGGGAGACTGAGAGCTGTGGCTGCCACCAATCCTGTCCCCCTCTGCTGAGGGTTTGGGGGTTGGACAGCCCAACAAGGTCTCGGCAGGGCAGGGAGATCCCCCATTTCTTCAGCAGTCATGTTCTTTCAGCTCCCCAAGATGTGGGTAGGATGTGGGAGGTGAGTGCTGGTCCGAGTGGCAGCTGGGCCCCTGCTCTAGCTCAGGCAGATGGAGCAGAATCATGGAGGCTCCTTTCTTTAGCTGGAAGTTCATCAGAAGCCCATCTGGATGTTCTGGTGCTGGGCTGCATTTGCAAGGCAGCCCTAAGTGTAACTTTGAGGCTGCGATGTCCCAGATCCCACAAAACCACCTCCCCAGGACATGGACGTGCTGGGGGGAGCATTTGCCTGCTGAGAACTTTGAAAGCAGCACCCCCAGTCCCAACAGGCAGAGCCAGAGCTTGTGTCCTGTGATTTCTTGATTTATTGACTTACTGACATTTTGACTTCCTTCCAGAATGCTTTTCAGAGGGGGAACAAGTGTCCTACACAAACCCACAGACACTGAATCTTCGTCGGTTGAACTGGGAGTGACTGTGGGGCTGCATCTCTGCAGAGGTAGCAGAGGGGAACTTGGAGCAATTTGTGTCCCCCCCAAACTCAGTTCAGGCTTTGCTGCTGCTGAAGCCAGGGGTCTCATACAACCCCGGTGCTGTGGGGTGATCCACAGGGGCTGGCAGGGTTGGCAAAGCAGGGACATAGGGGGTGAGGATCACATTAGGAACTCTGACAGCCCCCAGCTCCTGCAGCAGGACAGCAAGCTGAAGTCATGCTCACGTCAGCTCCTCCATCTCCACCGCTCACAGGCTGGTCCCAGGGGATGCAAAGGCTTTGGCAGCTCTGAGCACGGCTGGAGGCGGCAGCAGTTCTGGAGAACGAGATTCCCTTGTGAAAACCTCTGAGAAGAAAAAGGAAAAGCTAAACAATAATTCAAAGTTCTTGTCCGAGGAAGTCATTGTGGAAAAGCTGGGAGTGGAACTGCCTCCCCTCTCCTCTCACCTCCAGCAAGCGGTGGGTCCCCGGCGGAGCTCAGACTATTAACTGTGCCAGGAAATGAGCTGGAGAGAAGCAGCTGATTGTTCATGGAACAGACACTGACCTGAAGTGGCTCCGAGTGAAGCTGCTGCCTCTGCCACGTGCAGTGCCCACTGTGGAGAGAGACAGGTGGGCTGTGCAGGGGGTGGGCACCATGTGTGGCTCCACAAAACAGTTTGATGCAGTTAGCAGGAGGAAAAAACCAGCCTGTTTTCCTGACTTGGCCACTTTTTTCTTCCCTGAAGCCTTGGTTGGAATCAGGAGGTGGGTTGAGTGATACTCCCCCTGCTCCACCCCTCCCCAGGCAGAACTGATGTCCCTGGGGCTTTTGCAGGAGGAACTGGGTGGCCATGGCTGTCCCATGGACTCCACTGATGGTGGTGGGCAGTTACAGGATTGCTGGGTGGGGCTACATGGTGTTTAACAAGGGACAGCGTGATGCCATCCGTGGCCTCTTTTATACAAGCTGTCCCCATGCTTATGACCCTCATGCCCATTTTACAATCCAGCAGGGGGACTGTGAGTGAAAAAGGTCCATCCTCCTGCTCCATAGTAGGTGGGAAGGGCAGAGCCCCCCTCAGCTTTCATACCCTCACGTTTCCCCGTCACCTCCACCCGCATGAGGAACCTTGTCTGAGTCATCTCCTGGCTAAATGGAGTGTGTGGGCTTGGCACAGCTCTAGCTGTTCATCCTCTGCTCTGCTGGAGCCCGATGTGGGGTGAGGCAGAGCCACTCATCAGCACCGAGACGAGGCAGACAGATGTCCTCTACCAGTAGCCCAGGCCTTGCTTTCCTTCCAGCAGCTGGTGGCTCTCCGTGGTCTGGTGAGGACTGCTCGAGTGGCTGCTACTTGAGGAGCTCAAGAGTTCTTGAGGAGGACTATGGATTTCTGCTGTGCACTGGATGACCTCAGTGCCCCAGCTGCACCACGCAGCATTGCCAGGGCTGCTGCGGAGAGGAGCCTCTTGAGAAAATGTTCCTGCCATGAGCTGAAGCAGGGAGACAGTGAGCGGAGCCCCACTCCCTGATGTTAAAACCATGCTGGGACCACAACCGGCCTCACGGTCATAGTGGCTTCCTGCCTTCCTGGCCGTGGGCTTTGCCACGTGCAACCCTACCCTGGCACGTGTCTTCTCCTGGTCCCCCAGGAGTGCCAGGGTGGGGGGGTGTCTGGTGCTGGGGCGTACCTTTGTGAGGCTTTCAAGTACTTGAAGCTTCTTGGTGGAGGTTTCACAACCCTCTTTGCATATGAAATAGCAGGTCTCCAGGGAGCACCTCCAGAGTGAAACATTTCTCCTGCTGACTGACACCAACCTCTCTCCCACTAATGACGTTAAAATCTTCTGGCTGTCAGCTTGTGCCACCTGGGCACCTGCCCTCGGTGGTATCGCACGTGCTTGGAGACCAGGCTCCCACCCAGAGCTCCTGCTGAGGCTGAAGTAACAGGGGTTGTGGGGCCCTGGGGGTGCTCAGGGAAACCAGTCTGTGTCCTGTTGCAGAATCTGAGCTCCTGTGGTTGCCCTCACAGTGGGTGCCATAAAATCGATGCCCCTCAGCTCTGAGATAACACAGCTGGAAGCTGTGGGACTGGAGGAAACGTTGCTTGTCTGCCAGTGAACAGATCAGCTCCGGCCTCCCAGCACTGCTCCAGCCCCACTACGGCCTCTCTGGGCTGCAAACCCCATTGGAAGTCCCTGTCAGGAACAATTAGGGAGCACAATGCTGATGGCTGAGCAAAGGCAGCCTGTGGCCACATGGCCAGCGACACTGGGACTACTGCAGGAGGTAGGAGAGGAGGACTGGCCACCGAGCATGTCCCAGTGTGGGCACTGCTGAAGCCCCGGGTTGCATGAGGCAGTGGGGCTGTTACACAAAGGCTGGTGAGCAGTGGGGTGCCCCATGTGTAACCCCACATTGGCTTGGGATGCCCCCAAGCTCCTCAGCACCCCCAAAACTTCTCTGGCTGCAGGATGTGGCTCAGACTCACTGTGATTCCCCCATCATGGATATTGGCCATGGCACTGGTGGGGGGTCCCAGCTGGAATGGGGCTACTGGGACTCTTAGCTGCCATGAATGGTTTGGTTTTGGTCTGTACCTCTGGGACTTGAGTCAGAGGATCTCTACAAATGGAGAAAATATTTGTGGCTACTAAAGGGGCAATTCTGCAGGGCACAGGGCATCCTCCCGGGTTTGCAACCACCTCCCAAACTGGGCAAGAGGCTGCTTGTACCATCTGAATCCTGAGGCTGGCAGGGACAGGGAAGT
This sequence comes from Rhinopomastus cyanomelas, assembly GCA_013400115.1. Taxonomy (NCBI): domain Eukaryota; kingdom Metazoa; phylum Chordata; class Aves; order Bucerotiformes; family Rhinopomastidae; genus Rhinopomastus; species Rhinopomastus cyanomelas. The sequence goes on from VXBP01007618.1 coordinate 272,354, forward strand.
GTTTCCATTACCCCACTAATCCCTGTGGCCTTCTTGGTGTCTGCAGCGAGAATGGGGTTAATCCTAATCTGCGGTCAGGATAAATGACTGTGGGTGCCAGGGAGCCACATTCTGATTGACACCAGCCACTAGGGTTATCTGGACCTGCTCTCCTGATTCCATTTGAGGAGCCTGGCAGCAGGAACAAGGAAGGAACTGCTGAGGAACAGAGGCACAAAACTCGTAGTTCAAGTCGTGGGTGCCTTTTCAACCCCAACACATAGCTTTATTCACACAAACGTCTCTTTTAATTTACAGAGCCTCTGTCACTCACACACACCAGGGTATCCACAGTGCTCAGAAGAACTTAAATAGAAGGTCTCATACCAACCCAAGTAAACCAAGTACAAAAAATAGTTATATAAAGTTGTTCACACATAGGTCCTAGATTACCAGCTTCTGTGCAAAAGAAAAATACAAACTCATTCCCTAGTATCGTTATCTTGAGTTCAGAGTCTGGGTTTAAGCCTCCTGCTAAAGCTGGTGTGGGGAGCAGGGCTGGGCTCAGCCAGAGCTGCTAGGGCCCTGGCACCTCCCTGGCACGGAGCAGGGAAATATCTCACAAGAGCTGCTGGGGTTTGCTGGAAGAGTTTGCTGAAGGCTCAGGATGGGGACAGGTGTCAGGATGGGGACTTGAAACAGTCCAAGTAATTCCTTCTAGCAGTCTGGAAAAAACACTTGGGCAGAGGAAAAGAGTTTGCTCGGTTGCAGCTGGAAGGAAGCAGCTCCCTGGACTTTCCTTGGGTCTGAGCCCGCTGCCCCAACCCCCTGCAGCATGTAATGTTTTAGGACATGATGTGCCACATGCTAGGACGTGCCCATTTACCAGCTGTGTGGCAGAGAAGCCACCAGCACAGTAGCATTGGCCATATCCTGCTGCTGAGAGAGCCGGAGGTTCTGCTTTACCCCTGGGACCTGCACAATCACTGGATGGGGTGGGATGGAAGGCTCTGGGAAAGCAGCATCACCTTGAGGGGACCAGGACCCCCTCAAGCAGCTGCAGCATGGGGCAGCACATGCCTAGGGTCAGGAAGAGAAGCAGCACTGGTTCTCCACTCTCGTGACCTGCAGGGAGTGCAGGGGAACAGACCCAGCTGGTGCCCCACGGCGGCTGCCCCATGGGCTTTGGCAGGCTTAAACCCAGAGTCAGGAACTGCGCAGGAGGAGACAGACGGCGCACATGACGCAGGACTTCCACGACGACGGTGACGCTTAAGTCTTATTGCTCCAGAAAGGCTCTAGGAGCCTGTGATATGTGAAAGGAGCTGGGTCCTGAGGAGTAAAGGAAGACCACGGGGGTAACTGTCACTAGCACCGCTGATCCTTGAGGTCAGCAGCAAGGGGACATGAGGGAGCTTATCTAACCCCTCTAGGCTATAGCCACTGCTACTCTCGGTCCAGGAGATCCCCTTGGCTGCAGGCTGGTGCAGGTAACACATTTCCCAATCCTCCTGAGGCTTGGATTGTTCCCCCCACCCACCCCACGTCCCTCTTGTAAACAGCATAGTCTGAAGTAAACAGTTTCATACAATCACTCCCTCAGCACAGGCACCAGAGTGGGCACCACCCAGGGCTCTGCGAGCCCAGAGGGCAGGAGGGGTTTGTGAAAGGCTGCTTGGTTCCCTCCAACGCTGCCCAGGCCCCCTCACCCCAAACCCCAGCACCTGGGTGCTCCTCTCTCAGAAGAGATGGAGATGGCCTGGCTCTGGGCGAGGCAATAAGCTGAGGGCTCCGTGCTGCTTTCTTAAGCTGGGGAACTCCCAGCGACATGTCATAATGCCAGAACCATCCCCAGCCAAGGGAGAAGTTGATCCTGCACGAGCTGCCCAACAAACCCAGCTGGGAAAGGCAGCCTGAACTTATCCTGAAACCCACAGCACCTATAGGTTTGAGCTGGTCCCTGGCCCCACCTTGTTCTAGAGGGTAGTACTGGGCTGAAGGAACTGGGAGGAGATGCTGGGAGCTGTAAACACGAGGCAGGTTGCCTTATAGTGTGGGGAGCAGAGCACAAACAGCAGCAAAATCATCAGGGAGAAGAAATGCGCTGGAAAAGGACAAACTAATGAGGGAAACACCCAGGGTGGCCCAAGGGCAGCCCTGGGCTCGGCTTGGAAGTGTTTGCTAAATCCTACGTAAGGCACTACGGTCTAGCTCACTAACACCAAGCTGCTTTAGAAAGACATCCGCAACACGAAAGAGCTGAGATGGAGATGTGTGGTCTGAAGATGGCCTGAAAGAACAAAGGGCCAAGGGGAGCTGGACCTCCCTGGGGCTTGGATTCCATGCATGGAAACCTCCTGTGAGGAAGTTCCCTTCCACAGGGAGGTTTTCCAGCAGGGAAAGTCTTTGTCTGCTTCTGTTCAAGCCAGGGTTTGGTTCTAACAGTCCTAACAAAGGCTCTGTCATGTGGAGGAAGGATGGGATGGCCTGGGGAGCTACAGGTTTCAGCTCTCATCTTGCCACACCCAAGAGATTCCTCAGCTGCTGTGGGGATCTGCAGAGAAAAATGAGCAGCCAAAAGCTGCTCAAAACCTCACAAATGGTCTGAAGGCTCCTCACATTGCCCTCCTAAGAGGGTCGTGCCCTTCCTGCAGTGACAGCCTCAGCTCTGTGCCCTGGAGTAGATGAACGAGAAAAAACAGCCCTGACTCCCTTCTTTCCCTGCTTTAGCTCTGCCTTGACCACCTGAATTTCCTGCATTTCCATTCACTCCCATGAGGTCAGCAAAGTACTACTGAGTAGCTACAAGGAGTTGCTGCCAGGCCAAGGACCTTCTAGCAATGCCAGAGGAAAGCTGGAGCAGAGATGAGGGGTCCAGGGGACTCTCCTCTCTGCCTGTGGCCCTGGGCAGCTCAGGAGTAGTGCTGGGTCAGAGCAGCCCATTCCCCAAACCACTGCCCAGTGGGGTTTAGCCTGGTGAAAAATGGGTTAGTTGGTTCAGATCCTGCAGTGTGGAGAAGAGGTGGTGCTTTACATGGCATTTACAGTGAACAAACTCTAAACACCATCCCCCTAGGGGCAGCCCTGGAATCTTAGTGTTGCTCTAAATACAGGTAAGGAAATAGAGTATTAACTGCTCAGCTTGAGGTTTCAATCTCCTTACCCAAGCTGTAACCAAACCTAAACAGCAGCTCTGCCTTTTGCTTTCCTGAAAATCATTACTGAGCAGGAAAAAGTGTTTGGTGAGAGGCCAGAATCCAGCCCATGAGCCATTTGGGCCAAACCTCCTCCTTTCCCGAGTGCTGTTGCCCACTGCTCATGTTTGGCATTCAAGGGTTCTGCCTCTTTTGTAAGCAGACAGCATTCATCCCACCATGTACCTACAGGGTCTCCAGTGCCCTCTAAATTGTCAACAGTGAACTCCAGTTTGGGAGAAGGGCGGTCTCACCTGTCGTAGCAGCAGCCCTGCCTTGGTGAAAGACTTTCCAGCTTACTGAGGCGACTCCATCCTAAAGTCAGCTGCTTCTAGGCTGGGCAGCACCCACCTACTCAGAGGCTGCCAGCTCTGCTGTTACTTAACTGCTTGCTCACATTTTCCAAAGCATTGCCCTCCCGCTGCAAACCTGCTCCCCTTGTCCCTAAAGAAAACCGACAGCTTTAAACCCAAAGTTGTGCCCAGCTACCCCAGAGCTGGTGTCTGGCAGCAAACCCAGCTGCTGGGCTGCCCTGTCCCACCTCCTGGTGGAACCACAGCTCCTCTGGAAACATCTGTCAAGTCAGCAGCACAGGAGCTCCAGAGAGGCCTCCAGATCGTGTCTAAAAGTCTCATGAGCACAATGGCCACTGGCTTGTGCTCTTGTATAGGCCCATCCCACACCCCCAGCTTGCCCCTTCCCTACAAAACAAATAACACCCATAGATTTCACATTGCCAGAGATCCTGCAGTCCAGGTATCTTCTGCATCACCAGCTTTCCTTATCTTTGCCTTTCCTCCTTGTACGTAAATGATGGAGATTAGGGCTCCCTGGAAGAAAACCTGCAAGAAAAACAAAACAAAAGTGAGAAAGGTCAGCAGCCATCTGACCCTGACTGCAAGGAGGTAAAACAAGCCGGGCTGTACTTCTCCTTTTGGTTCTAAACCTGAAGTAAAACCTGAACTAAACGCTGAATTAATCTGAGGATCTGCAGAAGTGGAGCTGAGCACATGCCTCCTCGTTACCCAGCTGCAAACAGCAATGACTATGAACTATGGCACCGGGCACAAGAAGTCCAAGTGATGCTGGAATCATCCAGCGAGATGCATGGAAAGGCTGGAACCTGCTCCCACAGCCTTCCCACTGGTCCTAGTTAGACCCAGATGGGTGCTGCCCCGTCTCTCTGCTTCACCGCACTTTTATTGATCCAGGCGCTGCGGGTCTGCACTGGGTTTGATGGACATTTCCTCCCCAGGAGCGATTCAGGCTGCTAAGGTCACCTCATCCCCAGCTGCCCCAGTGTGTGGGCTGAACTGGGATGGGTCAGCTGGGGGCTACGCATTGCCCTGCACACCCGTAACACAGCCCCATTCTGCAGGGCTCACTGTGGTGACAGCCATGGAACAAGGATGAGCGTTACTTGGCCTTGAGGCTCCACGTGACGGACTCTGAGCACAGGCTCCCAGTCCTCCAACTGGGAAAGGTGGAACAAGCTGCGACACCCTGCACCGCTCACCCTGTGCGTCAGCAGCAGCTCAGGCTTCTCGAGTGGCTCTGCAAGAGGCGCTTCAAACCCATTTTGGTGGACTGAAAGCAGCGCAGGATTGATCAGCAGCGCAGGATGGATTCGCAGAGCAGCAGCACGTGATGATGGCAGGGATTTTAGGAAAGAACAGGCAGAACTTTGCCACACTAGTCCCTGCTCTGGCCAAAACCCCCAGGAACACCATGAGACACCTAAAGGCCTTCCTGCAGCAGGGGACATTGAAAGCCTTCAACCTACGGTGAGGGTCCTGCTCCACTTTGTCTCCCCTCGTGCTGAGCAGGGGTGGGAATTTTCTAGTAGTTTAATTTTTCCCCAAGGTCTGAGCTCAGACAGGTAAGGAAGGAAAAAAAAAATCAGGGTGATGTGGATGACTTAACTGACCTCGAGCAGAGGCAGATCCACACTGTCAGGTCCTGTCCCACCAACGACAAGTGAAAGGCTCTACAGATACATCAATGGAGCAGTGGGAGGGACCTTCTGAAGCAAAATTGCTGCTGCCCAGCAAATCACTCAAATCCCTTTGCTCTAGGAAATCTCATTAAAGAAATCCGTGCCCAAGGAACCCATCTCTGAAGGAAGCAGCTGCCCTGCCCTCAGGGCAGTAGCCAGGGCCACAGACAGGCTGCTTCTCAGGGCAGGTTCACCAGGAGCCACCACCTTGGTGGACAGAAATGAGGAAAAGAAAAGCCTTTCTGATGGAGAAGGTGGAGACATCAGGTCAGGAGCAGCTACATGAGGACTTCTCTAAAAGACTTCTCCTGCAGTGCAACTCTGTTAACAAGTAGGACAGCAATTCTGCCTCCAGGGCCCAGGAGCATTCCAAGAGGGATGGTCAAGAGCTTTTAATCCCTCTGCAGATGCCATTAAGTTTGATAATCAACTTCAACATTCGCCTGGCACCAGCAGCCCATGGAGCCCTCAGCCAGCACCTAATGCAAATGACACCGATGCATGGGGTGCGGCAGAGATGGGAGATGGCAGCAGAGGAAGGAAGAGAGAACCTCACACCTTCTCATATTCAATCACACCATCTGCCCCTGTAGGGAACCATGGGGTCCAAAGGAAGGGGGCTGAGCACCTGCTTGAGCTGTCAAGTTCTTCGTCATGCTCAATGTTTGCGATGAACTTCTCTGGCGCTCCTGTCCCCAAAGGGGAGAGCAAAGATAGACACTGGCCAGAGGTGACATTAATTGGTTCATCCTCAGGGTTTGGGCAGGCAGAATCCCAGACTGGTTTGTGATGGAAGGGACCTCAGTGATCATCCAGTCCCAACCCCCTGCCATGGGCAGGGACACCTCTTGCCAGACCAGGCTGTCCAGAGCCCTATCCAACCCAGCCTTGAACACTTCCAGGGATGGAGCGGCCACAATGTCCCTGGGCAACCTGTTCCAGAGCCTCAACACCCTCATGGGGAGGAATTTCTTTGTAAGATTTAATCAAAATCTGCCCTCTTCTAGCTTGAACCCATCCTCTTGACCTATCACTAGATCCTATGGAAAAAGTCCTCCAGTTTTCCTGCAGCCCTTCAGGAAACTGCTGTAAGAGCCCCCAGGTAGGACATCACCAGCTTTTGCGGGTGGCCCTGTAAGGCCATGAGGAGGAACTGACCTCAATTTTGCTGTCCCCTGGCTTTTGTCCAGGTCAGGATTGATAAACCACACTGAAAACAGTCCCCAAGTCAAAACCAACATTGTCTCAGAAACAGAACCACTCTCCTTTCCCTTGACTCACTCCCCTCTTCCTGGCCAGTGGGGTCAGGGCACAGTGAAACTGGAATGGGACTGATGGACAAACCCTGACTTGATGTAAGAGCCCAGCTCAGGGGCAGCTGGAGAGACGCTGCTGATAAGAGACTAGTCCTTGTGCTCCAGCTCTGAGATTCTTCATGTCAGCAGTTTACTGGTAGTGCCCAGGAGTGACTTGACCAGCAACAGACAGCTTTTGCCTCCACTGACCACATCCCACACAAATTAAAGCAACCAAGCTTCTTAAATCTCTGACACGAGGCAAAAAGCTACCTTCTCTCACTAGTCCTCACTCCTCAGGGGTCCTCAAATCCCCAAAGTCCAAGGGAAGTTCCTTGCCTGGAGGGCTGCTACAATAGACAAGCTAAAAGACCTTCCTGGTGCCGGGAAGGAGAAAGAGAAAAGCAGCTCCAGCCTTCCAGTGGATAAGTAGGTGTGAAACAGTACTTGCCGTGGGGTGCAGTCAGGGCTGGGCTATCCCAGGGCAACCAAGAGCTCATCAGCAGGTACCCAGCACCATCCACCACTCCCCAGCTGTAGCAGAAAGGCTTTTGTCCTCTTTGTCCCAAAGGAATGCGATGGGGAACAGCAATCTCACACCGTAGATAAACTCCAGTAGAAGGTGGGGACACATTATGTTCAAAGAAGAAAGAGAAAACCCCTCTGTTTTGCCCTGGGGCTGCTGGCAGTACTGGGAGATAAACAGGATCAGCTCCACCCCAGAGACCCATCTCTGGCTGAAAAGGGACCCAAAATGGCCATTAGATACCTGAATCTTGGAAAGGTAACAGAGGATGAAGCAGGAGCAGGGCAGTACTGCAGCAGAACGGCAGGCAAAGCTGCTGTGACACACCAGAGAAGCGGAAGAGCTTGGTGACACACCAAGGAATAAGCAAAAATCTTCTTGCCCGGGTCGGAGAAGGTCACAGCTTTCCAGGTTAAGATACGAACCAGGGGCTGGGCTGGGTCAGAAGCAGTCTCAGGGAGGGACAACATGACCCAGCAGCACACTAAGCTTATGTGCTAGTGCCACAGTGAAGTTGGTAGAGGTTACTCGAGTTTCTCGGCCAAATTCAATTACCTGAGAGCAGAATTCAGGCCTCGCTCTAAATCCTGCGTTAAGCCTCTCAAGCAGGTTTCTAGTCGAAGATTTGCATTTAATAACAACCTGCTTCGAATGCACCAAAATAAACCAAACAACCCTACAGGAAAGCATCCCAAATATTCTGCTGCTCCCATAAAGAAGCCAGAGGAAGGCTCTGGGTTTGTGGTGAACATATGGCCAGTGCCAGGCTCTTATCTGGGCCACGCTATGCGTGCCAGGGTGTGTTATATAAAGGGCAGCATCCAGCCCCTCTGCAGCTGCGTCACGACGGAGCCTGGTGCAGACTCACGGTTGGCTCAGGCTGTGTGGTGGGAGATGGGGTTTGCAGAAGGCAGCTGGGTTTGAAGCAAACAGCCCTGGGGGTAGGACTGTCCCCTCTGTGTTTGTTAGCCCAGCATGTTCTATTCTGCAGATCTGTGCAGCAGGATGGCTTTTCCCTGGAGGGCAGTGGTGCTGGTTACGTAACTGAGGCAGCACCGAGCTCAGCCCAGATGGCAGTAAATCCCCACCCGACCCTCGGCCAGACCTGACTCTCCACAAGGTGGGGAGCCCTGCTCTTGTCCCTCAGGCCTTTATCACACCCATCTTAAGTGCTCTCATTTTTCTGCAGAGTCACTTCCCCCATCCTAATCGCCAGCCCACACTTGTACTGGGACCAGTACCAAGCCCCAACCTCGGGCAGGAGCAGTCGCATCGATTACTTTGCACTGCAGATCTTAAGGGCGTGAAATGTCTGGCATCAGGGACTGTTTGTGGATGTGTTTGGACAAACCAGCAGTGACAGGATCAGACCCACCCATGGGGGGGGGGCTTTCCAGCCTCCGTTGCTACTGCTCTGCAAGGAGCACTAAGCCCACCTGAGCACAGGAGAGGGGACCTCCTGTAAACCCGTGGAACATCTGACTGAGGTCTTCTCTTGCTGGCAACAGTCAGACAGCCCTGCAAGAGCTTGAGAAAATGATTGGGCTGGGCAACCATCAGCCTCACCCCTTGTAATCTGGAATTTCTCTGCTTCATTTATGTGTTTGGTCAGCAGAAATCCTGGTAACAGCTCCTGTTTACAGAGAGCTCTGCCTTGCAGCCAGCACCTCCCAGTCCTTTGGTGTCACTGGTTAAGGACAACCACCAGCTCCTCCAGATCATGTGTGACCACCCAGGGCTCAGGATGGAGACCTCTGAGATTGGGGCTACTTAGGAGCTGCTTAGGTGGGCTCTCTGCTTGAATGAGGCTGAACTGAGTCTGAGAAAAATGGTTTTTTAAACTTCCTTCCTCTACAAACCCAGATGCTTCGGCTGGAGGCTGAAGCATCCTACTGGCTCTGGGCAACTGCAGCTCACACCAAAGGGAAGTTCTGCCTTCAGCAAGGAAATGAAACAAGACAGACCCACGTGTCTCAGAGGTGAAAGCAAAGAGCTTAGTCCATGCTGAGATGGACCTGCCACTCCACTTGGTGCCAACCAAGTGCCAAGGTGCCCTGCCTGAGTCTCAAACAGTGATGTACGTACCCAAAATAGCTGTCACAGGGTACTTGCAGCTCTTTGTCATGCAGCAGCCTGTCTCAACCACAAGTCAGAACCTCTGGGGAAGCAGGGCCCTGCTGAGCTCTTGGGCAGCAGCGGGACACACAGCTGCTAATTCTGTTGCCCACCTGTACTTTATATTTGCAATAGAATAGGTGGGGGAACAAAACCCAACTCTGAAGCGATGCTGTGATGAGTCACTATAGAAAGAGCTCTGGCAACATAAAAGGCTCCTTTGTGTCACTACCAAGAGTATTATCAGGCAGCTACAGCAAACAGAATCACACGAGAAACCATGGATCACTCACCCAGCTGCAAAGCACGGCAGTGCCTTGCCCTGAATTTAAGCAGCACATGTAACCTGGTCCATTCTGGTTTCAAGCTCAAAGGCATCAGGTCGATCCTGCGGGTTAGCAGCCAACATGTCTTTCAAGAGTTGCTTGATGCCCTCAGACATGGAAGTCCTGCGTTTCTGAGGGATGTGCAGCTCCATCTTTGGGTTTTCTAGCAGCGCCTCACCAACGGGCACAATCTCGGTGCCTTGCTTGATGTAGGTTCCCAGCAGCTCCTTCTTGGTCTCGGCGTCAATGAAGGTTATCCTCTCGATCATAGCCCAGATGATGATGCCCAGGGCAAAAATGTCAGCCTTGGCCGTGTAGTGTCCCTCCCACACCTCGGGGGCCATGTAGAAATCGGAGCCACAGGCCGACGACAGCCAGTACTTGTTCACATTCACATTTTTGTTGTCGTGGCCACCCTCTTTGCCCCGAGCAGTCAGGCCAGCACAGACTTTGCTCAGCCCAAAGTCAGCCACCTTGAGGACAGGGGTGCCGGACTTCTCAGTGATGAGGATGTTGTCTGGTTTGAGGTCGCGATGCACAATGTGGTTCTTGTGCAAGAAGGCAATGGCGCTGGTCAGCTGCAGCATGAAGCTTTTGTTGGTTGCTGGGTCGGGCCTTCGCGAGAGGATGTACTGGTTGAGGTCCCCACCTTCGCAGAACTCCATGACAAACCACAGGTAGCAGGGCTCCTCTGCGTAGCCCAGGATCCTCTCACCTAAACAGAAGGAATGAAAGACAATGGGTTTTTTGGGGCTCCTCACAAAAACACCTACACTGACTCAGACACCTACTTTAGGTGGATTTTGAGCCATAGGAGGAACGTGACTGGGACCGACCACACTTGTGGCTTCATGACCTTTAGGATCCCACTGAGATCCAGACACCAATGCCATGTTTTTCCTGAGCCCACTGCGTGGGACCCAGCTCTGGGACCTGTTCTCAGCAAAACATGAATCTGAGCAAGCATCTCCTCAGGGGGTGCCAGGAACTTGGAGGCAGGAAGGGGCGCTTTCCTGCACTACAAGAAAATATGTGGCATCTTGATGCCATGGTGCCCTGGGGAGCACCAGCCTGACCCCATTAACCAATGCCAGGATTCAGGGTCCAGCAGTGAGGTTCTGCACAAGCAGGGCATCATTTTGCTCTACAACTCTGGGTTTTTTTTACCCTTGAGCACCACAATGGAGAAGCTGGAGGCCTCCACTCACCTCTGCCACAGCAAACAAGTCACTCGGCCCAACATGAGTGTTTTGGAAGTGGTTAGGTAACTCCAGCCGGTCAACAAAGTCAGGTTTTGTTCTAAGGAAAGCTCCTAGAGAGCATGTGGGAAAGGAAACTTGCAGCAGCAGGTAAAGCAAAAGGGCTACCAGGGACTTCTGGGCAATGGTCAGGGACTGGTGTGGGTGGGAATATTGGTTATTTGTACAAACAGTCTGTATCCATGGCTACTACCATGGCAATGCAACTGCACAACAGCAGGATCGGGCTGCACCTCCCTGCCTTCAGCAGAAGATGAAGGTTAGTTCTAGGGGATGGGAGGGACCGCAGTGAGGCTCGGAACACTTTGAGGGGCTCCCTCAAAGCACTGGAGGAGGGGGGGTTTATGCTCAAGCTCAAGGGCCAACTGAGAGCAGCCTTGTTCTGGGGACCAAAACGCTGATCAGCTTCTCTGCTGGACTTTCTGTGGAAGCTGAGGCAGGGGCTGCTCACCCCAGTAGCAGTGACCTTTTCAGAGCCAGGCCAACCCCAGCTCACACAGGCGCCATCACCTCAGGTTTGCCAAACCCCACTGATGTCACAGCAGTGTACAGGGTTCCTGCTCCCATCTACATCCACATGGTCCCAGCAAGGGGAGCGGAAGGGTTTGGCTCTTCTCAGCCAGAACCACAGAACAGAGATCATGGCAGAGCCCTGCACACAGCCAGGAGCATCAGAGCAGAGCACAGAGGTGGAAGGGTGTGCAGATTCACATGGCCGTGCTGCCCACACCCCTTCTCAGCATAAAAACCAGATCACCAGCAGCCAGGACCTGCTGGCTCCAACCAGACCAGGTTTATACTTAGCATAAAGAAGGCTCCAATGGAAAACTTCACCCCTGGACCCCATAGGGAGGACACAGCTGACACAGTAGTAGCCACAAGCACTGGGCACCCGGGCTTTGGGTGGAGCAGTGAGAGCTCATTTTCTTTCTATAATCTCTAAGTGTTTTAGCTCTTAAATCATCTTCCTGCCTTCAAAAAAAACAGCTTCAAAAAGAACGAGCTGGCAAACCCCTTCCTATAGATGAGGTGTGGAACAGCCAGAAACTGAATGGGTGCAGAGGTGGGGTCTGGCCCCCATCACAGCTTGGCCCATGCCAACCCCTCCATCCCCACAGCAGCCCTTCCTCTCTCCCTGCCCCTATCTTGAGAGCTCATTAAGAGCTCGTTAATTTGCTGGCCATTACAGGGGGAGAAAAAGAAATAAATAATGTAACAACAGCAGGAGCAGTGTCCCACCACCCCGCGTAACCTCCAACTCCCTCTGTGCCAATAGTCCTGCATCACAGAGACGAGAGCTGGTGGCATGATGAGCTCAAACTGACGGCAATGGATGTGCCAGGCCACATGAGTGTGGCCAAGTGCCCATGGGTGACGCTCTGGGATGCAACACAGCGTATCTGCTCCCTTGCAAAGGCAACCCAGTGGGTTGGGAACAAGAGGGGCACATGGCTGCACACAAGCAGGGCACATTGCTCCCGCCAGTGCTGCTCAGCCGGGCTCAGTGTCGCAGCTTCCACCTTCCTTCTCAGGCTCTGCCCTCACATTTACAATTCCACATCTCATTACCGTGGCGCGGCGCAGGCTCTGTGCCAAGGCTGATCCCCGATGTCACTCGGCATCCCGATTCACAAAATCTCTGACTAATCCCCCCCTACCCTGAGCTGCGTGCTGAGCCCCGGCGCACTGGCATGGCATCTGTGCTGGCCCTTAAATAGCCCGGCTGCGGTCGTGCAGAAGGGCACGGCAGTGCGACTACGTGCGGGCCACTGCAGCTGGAGCCAAGACACAGCGCATCCTGTGTGCCGCGGGGCAGCAAAATACCAGCAACAGGACCTGGGAGGCCCATCTAGCTCTTAGGCTTTGTTGGGGAAATATTTACTGGGGTGGCATCAGACCCAAAGCTTGTGATGGCAGCTCTGCCAAAGGCTGTGGCCAGCATGGCAGAGCCCAGAGAGAGGCAGCTCGAGGGGAGAATGCACTCCAGTTTGGGGAGTGAAACTGCTGCTCTCCAGCCTTGGGATGGAGAGCTCAGCTCTGGGGATCAGTGGGTCTCTTCTCACTTGCCAAGCCCCCACAGGCTTTCCCCAAGCCATGGCATCTCCTCTCGGGGTGTGCAACGTGACAAGGGGGGCAGGACAACCCCCTGTACCTGCCAGGAGGAGCTTGACTTACTCCAGCTGGACACACACACCCAAGGGCAAGAGCTGGATCTGGCTCCTCTCTCATGAGGCATGAGAGAGCAAGATCAGGTCTGCATGGGGAGAGCAAAGCAGGGCAGAACATGTTCTCCACAGGAGTGCAGAGGGGTCAAGGGGTCTGAGAGCAACAGGGTTGCCCAGAGGATGAGTCTTGGCAGCTGTGTGTGAAGCCAGTGCCAGGCACTGGGGTTTGGAGGCTGAGGGGAGCATGGGGAATCCCCCAGGATTGTAAAGGAGTCCTGGCATATGGGTCTGGGGCATGGGGTGCATCAAAGATATGGAGCTCCAGTGTTTTTCCACATCTTGGCTGCACATTGGCAGGGCTGGGGCTGACAAGAGGCCGAGGGAGATGTCACCATCACAGTCATTGACTGTGACAGAAGGTGACCCCAGAGAGCCCCAAGATGCTGCTGAGGGTCCCCAGAGTGTCAGCCCAGACTACGGGAACTGGTGCTTCCTGGGCTGCCCCTGCAGAGCCAACAGAGAGGCACAAAGCCGTCCCAAAGCTGGAGGGAACAGAGAGGGCACCATAACGGGCTGCAGACTTGGGGGGATGGAGGGGATGGAACAGTGCAGCAAAGTGGGGAAAATGTCCTCTCGGTGTGACTGGGTTAGACACTAGTGAAGGTCCCCAAGGGCAGTGGCCAAGGGGTACAAGGCTGAGGGCAGGCCCAAAGGATGAAGCTGGAGATGACAACAGGGTCCGTCAAGAGGGAGGCACAAGGCTCAGTGCTGCAGGGAAGGACCCTGTAGTGCCCAGGGCTTAGGGAGAGGCATCTCTGGGAGCAGAGTGCAGAGGGAGGGGACACACAGACACAGCCCACGACAGATGATGCTAGGCAGGGGTCCCATGGTGTGGGTGGCCACAAAGAGGGGTGACAGGGGTAGCAAAAGGACCCTCGGGAGGACAGGATTGAAGTGGGTGATGGGAACATGCCAGGGGCAGGTACTGCTGCGCAGCACAGGGACCCCAGGGCTGGCAGTGGGACACACTACTCTGGGGGGCATAGCACTCTGGGGGGAGCCTGGGGGTCATTATACTGGTTAATGGTGAGAGGGGTGTTGTGAGAGGTGGCAGAGGGGCCTTTGGATGCTCCTGAGGAACAGGTGACACCAAGGAGGAATTTGAGCAATGAGATGATGCTGGGGGAGTGAGGGAGCTTCCCAGGGTAGGGGCATCTGGGAAAGGTGCCTCTGGGGAAAAGGGGAGACATGACGGTGTCCTAAAAGGGTACCCTAGGGGTTACTCAGTGGTGGGTGAAATTGGGGTTACTCGGGGCAGGGTGACACTGGGGTGCAGGATAACCAGGAGTAGGGGATACCCAGGGCAGAATGTGTAGCCGGGGTAGGGGTACCCTTGACAGGGGTTTCCCTGGGGATGGAGTGACCCAGGGTAGGGGTACCCGGTGTAAGGTTCCCCAGGGTTGGATGATACCCAGAGCGGGTGTCCCCAGGGTTAGGTAAGACCCAGGATGGGATGTTCCCAGGGCATGGGTGACCCCAGGGGTGGGTGATCCCCAGGACGAGGATCCCCAGAACATGGGTGTCCCCAGGGGTGGGTGATACCCAGGGTGATGATCCCCCTGCACAGGGGGTCTCCGGCGGTGGAGTGACCCCAGGGTAGGGGCCTCCCAGAGATGGAGTGACCTTGGGATTGGTTCCCTGAGATGAGATGACCCCAGGGATGGAGGGTCCCAAGGGTGGGTGCTCACCTTTCAGGGAGGTCTCGACGAGGCGCAGGTAGAGCTGGCTGCGCTTGTTGCCGTGCCGCATGCGCTGCCCCAAGCCGTGCCGCTGCAGGACACACTCCTCGAACCGCACCACGTTGGGGTGCTGCCGCCGGAGGCTCGTCAGGGCCCAGAACTCGGTCAGCGCCAGCTCCACGTTCTCAGGGGCGTCGCAACGGACCCTCTTCACCGCCAGGCGTGCGCCGGTGCGGCCCGACAGCGCCTCGTACACCACACCGTAGGCCCCGCGGCCTATCTCGGCTAGCAGGCTGTACCGGGGGGCTTCCCCTAAATCGCCCACCTCGCCGCCTCCATCATCACCGGGGCCAGCTCCCGCCACCGCCGTCGCTGCCATCGGGCCCTTCCGCGCCGCCGCCCGCCGTCTCCGCGCTGCTCTTTGTGTCCCTCGGCGGCTGCCGTCCATGCTGCTAGTGGCGTGGTGTGTGGGGGCGCTCGGGGTCTGGGTGCTTGCTGCCTGTGTCCGTGTCTCCCCGCCCCTCTGTGGGTCCGTTCCGGCCCGTTCCGTTCCCCCCCGCCCCCGCCCCGAAAGCGCCGGGCGGGCGCGGGGGTTCACGCGCGGCGCCTCGTCGGGAGGGCGGAAAATCGCGCCCTGCCCGCCCCGTCTCGGGCTGCGCCAATAGCGGCGCCGCGGGCCCGCTACGTCACACACCGGGGAGGGGGGGCGGAGTGAGGGGAGCCCCGGTAATTCCGGGGCTGGGCTCCACCCCCACCTGCCCCCCGCCCCTAACTCCCGGGGCTGTGATTGATAACGGCGGCCGCACCGAGGGATGTTGGGGGCGCAGTCAGTGCCCATCCGCATCCTCCCCCCGACATGAAAACCGGTGGAACTAGGCCCATGCCCCCCCCTTCTCTCCCCCATCCCGAGCTTGTGATGGGAGCGGGGCTGTGTCCTGATGTACCCCCTTATGTAACGGCGGCGGACCCGCCCCTCAGCCCCCCTCCCCTTACCCGCCCTCTGCTTGCCCTGTAGCCGCCCCATTCCCTTCCAAAGCTCCGGGGTGGGCAGGTGAATCGAGGCTGGAGGCGGGGGTGATGCCCCTGTACCCGCTGCACTGCCGGCTCCCGCAGGTGCAGGCGAAGGACTCAGGTCGGTTTGAGACCCCCGGTAGCGTTCCATAGAATCATAGAATCATAGAATCATTATGGATCGGAAGGGACCTCAAAGATCTAGTCCAATCCGCCTGCAACAGCAGGATCACCTAAACCAAGTCACACAGGAACCCGTCCAGTCGGGTCTTGAACATCTCCAGGATCTTGTTCCGATCCTCCGCCTCCGCCAGCACTGGCACCGTCCTAGATATTCCCCGGGAACGTAGTTGAGATCCCCCCGCCGTGAAGGCCATTGCCTTGAAGGGGTGTAATGTGGGGTTTGGGGGTTCCCCCAGGACCCCCTGGGTGGGGTAAATGGTGGGATATAGCGAGTCTTGTGGGGTGGCCGATGGCTCATCCTGTGGCTGTGGCGAGCTGTCTGACCTTGATTTATCTGTGAGTGGTGCCACTTGAACTCCGTGTGGGGGACAAGAGTCCACTGCTCAGCCCTCCCAGTGCTGCCAGCACGACTCAACCTCTTTTTATGGGCTTCACGTTTTGTCCCAGCCTCGAGTGGCCACTTGTGGCTCCTGCCCACGCTGGGAGGTCACTGTGTACCCACTCATGTGCCCACCCGGGCTGTGCGGTGACAGACATGAGGGATGAATCGGATCCCAGTCCCATGTCTCTGGCTGTTGTGGCCCCACTGTGGTGACCCCCACGCTGCTCGCCTCAGGGGAGGTGCCAGAGCTTTGTTCTGCTGCTGCTGGGGTCAATCAGAGACCCCCTTGGCTCCTGAAGGTGGTTGGGAACAGACCCCCAGATTAGCCCTCCACCTAGAGGAGTTCACCCTATGGAACTGTCAGGGCCTCCTCCGTGTCCGTGTCCTACAAAATCTGCAGCTCCCAGCATCAGCGGAGGGTGAGTAAGCAACGGGGCACTTCTGGAACATCCCTGTCCCACTGAATGGGATCAAGCAGATGGTACTGGAGGAACCACAGGGGGACAAACAGTGGCAGTGCTGGGTCATGGTCTGGCTTTTTGGGGACAGCCCAGAGCTCATCCCGCTGGAGTGTGGGACCCTTTCCCCATCGCAGTGTGGGGAACTGGAGGTGCTATGTCTGGGTTTGGGGGTGTCAGGGCAGGGCTGTGTGGCTGCCAGTGGGTGACGTGAGCTGCCAGTAGCTGCCACCTGCTCGTCCCCCTCATCACCAAAGCTGCTTCTTGCTCACGGAG
Source organism: Rhinopomastus cyanomelas (assembly GCA_013400115.1). NCBI lineage: Eukaryota > Metazoa > Chordata > Aves > Bucerotiformes > Rhinopomastidae > Rhinopomastus > Rhinopomastus cyanomelas. The sequence goes on from VXBP01007618.1 coordinate 289,258, forward strand.
TTGGGAAAAACTTAACTTTTCTATTACCCCACATTTTCCAAGGTGCTTAATTGCCATCGTCCCAGGGAAATAAATGTCAGGGTGACTCACAAACACTTTCACCATTAGGAACCGACACATGAGAGTTAATTAACATCACTGGTGGGTGGGCTCGCTCCCAGCTCCTTTCTCTGGAGGGACCCTCTAACCAGCCCCACCCCTAACACCTGACTGGACCCTCTTGCCCAACATCTGGGTGCAAGGAATTGGCTGCAGGAGTAACCTGACCTCCCTCCTGCAGCAATGGGACCTGTTAGAGGCGATTTTCTTGCTGTGCCTGTGGGGTCTGCTCCGTCTGCATCAGCCCAGCTCCCTCTAGTGCAATTACCCAGAATGGGGGGGGGGGGGGG
>VXBP01007618.1:289665-301170 GCA_013400115.1 Rhinopomastus cyanomelas
GGGTTGTGAGATTTTGGGTTGGGGGCAACTGGCCACACTGCTCCTCTCTGGACCCTGTAGTCCTCAGACAGGCTCCTGCCTATGGGGTGATGCTATTGTCCAAGTGCCTTCTGCACAGAGCCATTTGCCTGCAGAGCAGCAGGTTGAACCAGACTCGAGGGGTGGACTTTATGGATTTGGGAGGATTAGCAGGTAAAAGTAATGGGTTTCGGGTAAGCCATGGCTGTGGTGTCCACAGCACCTCTAGTGCCAGCAGCAGGGCTAACCATGGCTGGAGATGCCACCAGCCCCTGCCTGATGGTATCTCTGGTGGTTTTCAGCTTCATTTTGTCCTTCTTGTGTTTGTTCTGTAGCTCCTCAGCCCAGCACGTTAAGGCAATGGGGGGACCGTGGCTGTGCTCTGCCTGTGCCCCCCGTGGTGCCTGAGCTCCATTCCCCTTTCCCACAGCACTGCCAGTTCCTTGCATGGGTCCCACAGAGGATATCTCTTCCATCAGCCTTGGGGAGGGGAGGTACAAGATGCTCTGCCCTTACCTTGCCCAACCTTCCTTCTGCCTTGTCTTGCCTTCCCTGTGTCCTGTTCCTTCTGTACTGGTCCAGCCCCATGCTGGGTGAACCCAAATCCACATCCAAGCCAAGGCTGGAGGGTGCCACGTGCTTCCCCTGGCACCGTAAACATGGGTGCTAGTGGAGGTGACCACTAGTCTTAGGGATGAGTGACTGCTAGCAGCTGTCATTGGCTGCTCTGCTCACCCGGCTGTGGCTACAGGGTACCTGGTGGAGGGTCCTGGCCATGCCAGTGGCTCCCACACTCCTCATCAGTGCTGGGAGGGCTGAGCGGGAGGCACTGGCCCTGGCAGCTGGTGGTGCTGGAGCCAGGGAGAAAGGCAGGTTGCTGGGAAACATCCCTCTTGAGCTCCGATAAAAATAGCTCTGTCTTCAAGGCGAGAGCACAGGCTGCCAGCGGCACACAGAGGGCGTCTGCACCCACCAGGGGCTTGTCCACCCCACAGCCCGGGGATGGATATGGATGGGTTTGGGGGGGTGGCGGAGGGGGAGGTGTTGTTGTCCAGCGATGCCCTTCACCCCCAAACTAGGCTTGGAAATGTGTGAACAGAGATTGGGGGGGGGGGGGTGTATCTTTTTTCCCCCCTACTCTGCTCCCTCTGCCCCTTTGGCTCAACAATTTGGATTTGTCTCCAGGGGAGGGTGTAGGGGGGAGTCTGGTGGGTCCTATCCCTCTCAGTATGGAGTTGGGGATTTCTCAGTGAGGATTTTGCTGCTCAGCCCCAGCTGGGCTGGGGTAGGGGGGACCAGCCTTTTCCAGGGCATCAAAGACCCTCTCAACCTTCCTGATGGCTCCAGTCGGGTGCACCTCTCCCTCACGAGAATGATGCCTGTCCCCAGCCTGGAGAGTGGGCTGGGGAGGTCAGGGCTTCACACTCCCCCTGCCTTAGTCAGGATTCAAATTCAGTGCCTGTGGGGGGATTCACACTCCCAGCAGCCAAACTCCTGCAGTCTCCCACCACCCACTGTCTTTGGGACCCACAGTTCAGCCACAAGGACTGAGCTTGGCCCTGACAGGGATCCCCAAGGGATGCAACTGGCCAGTGGGATGAGCACCCCAGTGGCCATAGTGGCCAGGGGGCTATGGGAAGCCCCCAGCACAGCAGGAGAACATGCTCAGGGAGGTGGTGGAGATGCTGCGAGGCTGATTATTCACAGCTTCGCTCGCCCCGATTGGCTCCGCAGCACCGAGCGCAGCCGGGCCCCGCTGCAGGAGGAGACTCAGTGGCCATAAAAGCAGGGTGGGAGACAGCGGGGTGGTGAGTACGACAGGCACCCTGGGCACCAGCACAGGGCTAGGAGCTGGCACAGCACTCCCACCACCGCCAATGCCCGCCTCAGCCTGACTCCCACCGAGGGACACCCAGCACCCATCATCCCACCATCTAGGACCCCACCACTACACCCCAGGTGCTCAGTGGGACACGGAGCAGCAGCAGGTAGGGCTGCCGGGGTCATCACCCCGCTCCCGTCAAGTGGGCATAGCTGAGGCATCGTTGGGGCTCATCCCAAAGTGAGTCTTCACAGCCACCCTCCGAGCTGAGGAGCCCAGAGCTGCTAATGGCTGGGCTCGTCCAATATTTTGAGGGGCTCAGGTGGTCTTCTCATCCCTTGGGTGGTTTCATAGCCCAGGCGTTCATTTTGATGCTGATGCTGTGTCTGCCACCCCGGCAGCAGGGACACCTGGGACTTGGAGGGGCAGAGGTAGAGGATGGGGGGAGGTTTCTGTGTCTGCATGCTTGGCTCAAGCAGCAACAGTGTCCAAGTGGTGGGTTTTGCTGCGATTCTGTTCCAAAAGTCATTAGGTTTGGGAGCTGCCTTGTCCCGACGGTTTTTCCCTGGCGTTTCTGACGGTGGGGAATGGAGCTGCTGGCAGGTGATTCTTCTTCCCCACTAGAAACACCAGTGGGATCCTGACCGTGGGGTTAGACCCGTGTGGAAGGAGAGACCTGCTCACACCCCTCACTCGAAATAATTTTTGCATTCATCACGACAGGGGGTCGGTCTCTGTGCTGCCTGGCACAGGCAGTCCCAGTTCCCATAATTTGAGGTGCAGGGACACAGCTCAGGGCTTTTCCCACACGCAAGCAAGCCCCAAGCACCAAATGAAAATGAGGCTGGGGAGGGAGGACCCTGGCAGAGGAGGGACCCTGGCACAGGCAGGTAGGACAGTAGGAACTTACCGCTGGCATCATCACCGTCACATCGAGGTATTTCTGCAGGAGGAACCACTCTGGGGCTGTTCCAGGTAACGCAGCATCGAGCTCTAACTCTGCTTCTCTTGTTCCTCCCTTTGTGTGCTGCTTCGTCTCGCTTTTGTCCAAAGCCTTTTGTTTTCCTCCTCTTTTCCTGCCCCAGTTTTACCAGTCCCCATCCACAGGAGCTGGTGCTATGGGGTCGTTCACCTGGACACAGTATGTTTGCAGCGGGTGGGTGCCTCAGGGTGTCGGAGCATGGAGGGTCCCTAGCCACGCTGTGCCCCAAGGAGCTGCTGTTCTCCCAAGGGCCACGAAGTCCTCTGGCTGTGGCAGGGGTGGGACACACTGGACACCAGGGCACTGGTGCAGTATCCGTCATACCTGCAGCTTGTGGGGCGAACGTTGCTGATGCATCCCTCCACCCAGGGGGCTGCCAGCAGCAAGAGGAGCCTGGCAGGGGAAGCAGGAGAGAAAAAGGAGGGAAGAATTTCCCAGTGGAGCTACTGGGAAGCAGCTGGTGGTTGTTCTTGGGAGCTTCGTTCCCTTGGGTGTTGCAGCTGGCACCTACCTGGGTGCTCCTCACTCATCGATGCTGCCTTGGTGTTGGTGAAGCAATGAGGGGCCGTTGCAGCACCTGGACCCACAGTGGGCATCAGGCAAGGAGCAGCGGAGGTGCCGGTGCCCTTAGGGTTGCCCGCAGCCCTTGCAGCCAAGGAATGCAGACAGTTCCACAGACGATGGTGCAGATAATTCCAATTCATTTTTAATCCAGCGTGAATTAATACAGTGGCATTAACATTTCCTCATCAGCTCCAATTAGGGTGCATTAGCAGATAACTGCCGGAGAACACAATAGTCTCTAATATGCGTCATTAATGTGTAACAGATCCCTCTGGGTCAGCCCTTCCCACCCCACAAAAAGCAGCCGAAGAGGCAGCTGGGGGCTCGCTGCGAGCGCAGCCCTTTGGGGTTGTTGCTTCTATGGCCATTGTGGTCCCAGTGGCACCACGATCCTGTGATGCTGCAGCTGAGGTTGGCACCGGCCCCTCCAGCCTCACCACCGTGGGGGCTGGAGTGGCTGTGAGCACTGCCCCTCTCTGCCAGCCAGTGTGTGCTCAGACTTGTCTGCAGGGGCAAGAGACTCTGGCACAGTTCCTGCGGGCTGAGGGACAGCAGTTGTGGCTTTGCAGGTAGGTTTGCATCTAAAATGTGGCCTTTTCCCCGCTCCCTCCTGCTGTACCAGCCCAGAAGAGAGAAGAGAGCCTGGAGGGCAGTAGCCTCCAGTGGGTCCATACAGGGGAGTGGCATCACCCTTCCCGCTGGCAGCCCAGACTGTAGAGCTCTTCTTCCCCAAGGCCAAGGTGGGTGATTCATCCCTTCTGCAGAATCGATCGCAATGGAGTGGGGAAACTCAGCACGGGATGAAAAAAGGGGGCTCTAATGGTACCAGAGAAATGATGGGGGAGATGGAATGAGATGGGATAGGATGGGGTGGATGAGGAGGTGGATGGGATGGGACAGTGGTTCTGCCCTGAGGACCTTGGTGCCTCAGCCCTCATGCCAAGGACTAGGCTGCAGCCAGGGTAAGATTCTCACCCCATAATGTCCCCACCAGTCACTCCTGTTCCCAGGATCCCACAGCAGCACCCTGAGGTGAGTCTACCGGGTCCCAGTGCTTGTCCCCAGGAGCAGCCGCGTGGTCAGTATGTGCCAGTGGGGTGGTGATGGGCTTCCCAGGAAGGGTGGTGGTGATGGTGCTGTCTCGCCCTCCCCAGGCAGTGGCTGCAGGGTGACATGGCACGGTGGGCGCTGACGCTGGCACTTTGCCTCTCCCTGGTTGCGGCAGCATTGGCCGACTGTGTGACCCAGTGCTCCCTGTGTGCAGCCCAGACCCATGGCAATGAGATCAGCATCTGGCCCCTGGTGAGTGCCAGTGGGGGGACACAGCAGTGGGGGCACTGTCGGTGCTGCCAGGTTGGTGGGTTGTGGGCACACCTCAGGGCACTGGCAATGGTCAAGCTTTTTCTCCTGGCTGAGCCTGGCAGCATGATAGGCACAGCCTCCTGGGTTTGGGATGGGAGGAAGGTGGGAGGGGGTCCCACTGAGTGGTGGGGTGATGCTGGTAGGCACTGTGGCACCGCTATCTTGCAGATGTGCCTGCAGCAATGCCAGGGCTCTTCACCACCTGGCCCTGAGTGGGAGACATGCCGAAAGGCACTGGCACTGCTGGCCCCGCTGGTGGCCCTGGCTGAAGGGACCAACGTGTCCACCCGGGAGGCAGAAGAGGATGAGGCAGAGGTGGAGCAAGATGTGGGTCCTGGGGAGCTGCCGTTGGCCCCAGCCAAGCGCTACGGAGGCTTCATGAAGAAGCTGACGAAGGGAAAGCTGCTGGCGCTGCTGCGCGAGAACGCCCACAGCAAGGGTGGGCTCAGCAAGAAGTTTGGGGGCTTCAGCCGCAAACCGGGTGAGAGGGAGGCCCCCGAGGACTATCCAGGCCCTGGGCTGGCAAACGACAGGGATGAGGAGCCCACGGGGGCTGGGGCAGCAGGGCAGGAGCTGGCAGAGCTGCACAAGCGTTATGGGGGCTTCATGCGCCGCATCCGGCCCAGGCTCAAGTGGGACAACCAGAAGCGCTACGGGGGCTTCCTGCGGCGGCAGTTCAAGGTGACCACACGGTCAGACGAGGAGCCCAGCACCTACTCAGGGGAGGTCTTGGACCTATAGACCCAGGCACTAAGGTGGATGTCACCCGTAGCCCCTGCCCAGCCCAGTGTCATCCCTGTCTTGTCCCCCCTAGTTGTCCCACTCTGGTTCCCCTGCCTGTCCCTTAGGGACCCACATGCCTCCAGGGCACGATGCCACCCCTCTGGCTGCTCACAGTGGCCATGGGTCCAGCCACAGGGCTCCTGGGGGTGAAGCAGGGTGGAGGTCACGGGGATACTCCACCCTCCCATGGCTGCAAAAGTGCAATGGAGTCTGGAAACCATCCCAGCTGATGTATGGGGTGATGGGAGGAGGGGCTGGGGACAAGATCAGCCCTCTAGGCTGATGCATGGCCACCAGGAGAGGGGCTGGGCACTGCTATCCCAGCATCGGGCACACAGTCCCAACTCCCCTCCCCGAGCTGCTTGCCATGTCCCACCACCCAATTGATGCCCCTAGGCTCTCCCCTCTGAAAATGACCCCCAGAACCAAGGCTGGACCCCTGCCCCAGCCCCTGCTCTCCGCGCAGCCAATAAAAGGTAGATGCCAATGAAGCCAGGCTGGCTGCCGAACACCTTCCATGGGACACACACCAAGCACTTGGCACCCAAACTGGAGCCTGGCATGGGGTGGGCTGGGGGGGTCTCTGGTGCCCAGGGGTGCCAGCTGGCAGCACATGGGGTACCCTCCCTATGCCATTGGGGATGCAGAGCCCACACCCCCCATAGCTGCTGCCCTTGGGGACCAGCCCCATAACCCTCATTCCTGCTGCTTTCCTCCTCCTCTTCCTTCCCTGTGCAGGACAAGCCCCATGCCTGCCCCAGGCCCCCAGTGCAGGTGCTGGCTCCAAGCGCGGGCACTGGCCCCAAGTGCGGGCACACACCAACCGGATTCTCAGGGCCGGGACTTCTCACTTTTATTATAAAAATATCTTGCAAGCAAAATCAACCTCCCCAAAAAACAATCTGTACAAGCTGCCACATCCTTCTCAAAGTACCGCCAGCCCCTCTCAACCCCAAACAACCGTCTCAAGGGTTTGGGGTGGGGAGCACAGTCCCACTTGTGCCTGCGGCTACGAGCCCACCCCTGGTGCTGCAGGAGCCAGGGGAGGGGGCACATGGAAGACACTTGTGCCCATGGGTGGGCTTTGGGAAGCCTGCCTGGGCCCCACAGAGTGGAGCTGTGGTGGTGGTGGTTTAGAAGTCCCCTATAAACCTTAGGTGGTTTGGGGCAGAGGGGGCAGCCTCAGTCTTAATTTTGCACATCCTAGTCTTAGTGTTTGGGAGGCAGCAGAACACCCACAGACAGCAGAGGAGGGGGCAGCTCTACAAAATTACCAGGTTACATGTCAGACAGTCAAAACATGTCACAGGGTACCTGTGGAGTGGCCACGGAGCAGGGGGTCCGGGCTGGGGAGGGGCACACAAGGAGCCACATGCGTTGTACAAGCCTGGGGCAGAGCTGGTGGATCCCTGCGTGGGGCAGAGGAGGAGGAGGATTCTCAGGGCCGGGGAGCAGCCCCGGGAGCCCCTCTGTTGGGTGGTGGGAAGCTGCAGCAGGGCATCTCACAGCCTCGTGTGACATCAGGGTCTGGCAGAAGGGACACTTGGGAAGAGAGAGGAGGACACTCAGGTCCATCCTTTAAAGCCAGAGTGTCTGTTCCAGGTGGCAGAGTGCCCCGGAAGGCAGCGCAGGGGGTCTGTCCCGGCAGGTCCCTGCGAGGATGGGGCGACTGTGGGGAGCTGTGGGAGCCTGGCCAGGCAGGGGTATCCCCATGGCGTGGAGGCACCTTGTCCTCATCCTCTCAGCCAGGCTGAAGCTTCCCAAGGAGCTGCTGCTCCACTGGCTTCACTCACTCGTGAACGTGGGGATCCCAAAGGGATGAAGCTGGCAGTCCCAGGACCGAGCTGCCCCCAAAAATCTCCAGAGGGTAGCTGACCTCCAACAGCACCTTGGGCTCTATTTCCACCCCATAGCGTGGGTACCGCCGCGGGTCATCACAGCCCTTCTCAGCGAATCCACGAAAATCCTCCCTGGCAGGAGCAGGGGCGAGGCAGGGAGGGCCCGGCAGCCACTGAAGCCCCTCTGATCATTTCCTGGGGATCTGGACGCTGGCGTATTCTGAACTGGCCTCATCAGGCTGCGGGGCCGGGCGCCGGGGCGGTGCCTTGCTGAGGTGTACCATGTCCAGGTCAGCGTAGGTGAGGTTGTCATCGGCGGCAGGCGCCTGGTTGCTCTGGATGCAGGCGTATTCCGAGTGCTGGCTCAGCTCCACCATTCGGCGGATGGTCTTCCTCTCCCGCTCAAAGTTCAGGTCTGCATAGGTCAGGTTGTTGGGGTCAGACTCCTGTGAGGGACACCAAGAGTTTAATGTTAGAACACGTTGCCCAGATTGCTGGTGGAGTCCCCATTCATGGAGGGGCTAAAAAAGGGAGTGGATGTGTGGCACTTTGGGATAGGATCTGGTGGTCATGGGGGTGTTGGGTTGAAGGTTGGAGTTGATAATCTCATAGGTCCTTTCCAACCTGAATGATTCTGAGGTCTGTATGACGAGCAAGGATCTCCCTGCCTCCACACCCACAGAGCGACTTTGGGGATCACCTAGTCCGACCCCCACTGCTAGAGCAGGGTCCCCTAGAGTAGATCCAGCTGAAACATGTCCAGGTGGGTTTGGGATCTCTCAAGAGTAGGAGACTCCCACCCTTGCAGATACTCAACCCCAGCAGCCCACTGGGATGGCCCCAGAGCAACACTTTACTCCTGGATACTTCTACAAGCCTACTGCTGTCATGGATAGGCTTCAGAGTCACCACCATGATTCCAGAGCCACCACTGCAGCCACCCCAGAGATGGGCAGGGGCCAGCACGCTCAGCCATGCCCACAGCAAGCTGGCAGACGTCTGGGGGGGGGATGCACAGACTGCTACTGGTCACGATTTATTTTGTAGCTGTGTCACCACATGCAAAGTGTCTCCACAAATAGCCCTCCTGGCCATGGCCCAGCTGCTCCTCCAGCAGCACTACCCCAAACTTTCCTGTGAGGAGGTGGAGGGCGAAGACATAAAAGCTGCTGGGAAGTGGCTACTCCAGCCCTGGAGCAGCTCCTCTTCCCTCGCCAGCCACAGCGTGGAGACACCGAGATGTTTCACAGGGGAACTATCACCCTCCACTGGAGACACCGAGATGTTTCAGGCAGAATCCACCATCCTCCCTCCAGCTCCTTCCTCTGGTGCCTCCTGCCTGCTCCCCCCCCCCTAGATCAAGAGACCCACCTGGGTAGTTGCTTCGCTGCTCTTCTCAGGCTCGTGTAACCTGAAAGGGGGAACAAACCAAGTCAGATCCTCCAGGAGTCTCTTTCCAGCAATGGACAGCTGGGTGGTTCAGGTGGAAAACAAGGTCCCAGCAGGATGAGTCTTCACCAGTGAGTTTTTGGTCATGTACTGCTCCAGCCACATATCTGCAGGCTGGAGACCCAGCTCCCACCCACTTGTCCAACCTCACCAAGTGTTTGGGCAGGAGACCACACAGGCAGGGTAAAACCACAGCCTGTCTCCTGCCCTTCCCTTCCATGAGAAGCTTTTGGGGGACACAGCTCCACCTCAACCCCAGGGCAGCCTCTTTGTGGGCTGGAGGTGCCCATCTCAGCAGGTTGCCAAGGAACTAGAGAAGCCCAGCACTTACCGAGCCGATGGGGAGCTTTTACCTGCTGGGAGAGAAAGAGTTTAGGAACGAAACGGTTCAGGACCCAACCTCATCCCCCTGGCTGCACTGTGCGCAGCCTCTGTGCAGGAGCAGAGCCACAGCTCTGCCCTGAGACAATTTCCTACAGTTTTCTGGAGTTTCACTCCATTTTCTGCAGAGCTGTTCCTGGCAGGGGAGTGTCAGACATCTCAGGAACAAGGAATGAGCCTGTTTGACTCCGCTCCTGGCAGAGCTGAACACAGCAGCCACTGGCAGAGCTTTCCCTGCAGCCTGCAAACCACCCACTGAGGAGCGGCAGCTCCTGGAGGCCCTGAGTCCAGCGTCCAAGCACTGATGCTCAAGATAGAGGGAGGTTTCCTTACCCTTGCTCTGCCTGGCACGGATGAGGTACAGAATTGCAGCCACCAGCAGAGTCAGCACTGTGCAGACCACTCCCACCACAATGTAAATGAGGAGCAAATTGCCTGGAACAGGAATGGGAAAAGGTCACCACAGGCCTGGAAATGCTGGTACAGAGACCCATAGCCCTGCAGCTAGGTTTAGCCTGGTGGCAGCTAAAGGATGGCAGTTTGGTACCTGCCAGCATCATGTATAACCCTCCCCTGAGACCCCCAGGACAGACATTTTGTGTCCCTGAGCCAGGTTCTGGTGGGACTGAGAGGGTTGCCATCAGACCCACATGCCAGCAGCTGTCACGCACCGTTATCTGCCTGTGACTCGTCTCTCAGTCCCTCCCTGTCCGGGACAGTGATGCGCAGCGTGGCCGTCGTGTTGATGAGCTCCTGGCCATCGTGCACCACCTGGCAGCAGAACACGGACCCGTTCTTCTCCTGCGTCGCTTGGACCTCCACCAGGCTCCACTGCTTGAACAAACCCTGGGAGGTCTCCACCAGCTGGGAGATGTTCGCTGCCTTTATCTCCACCCCATTCTCCAGCCAAGTGATGGTCACATTGCTCGGGTAAAACCCTTCCACGTGGCAGCTGAAGTTCATGGTCTTGTTCACCTCAATGGAGCTGTGCAAGCCAGGGACCACGTAAACACTGGGCGGAACTGGGAAGAGAGGCAGTGCCTGGTGTCCTCCAGCCCACAGGATGCCCTGTCCCCCATACCAGAACCCCCAGCCCCAGGGGAGCTGGGCACCCCAAGAGCCAGACTCCCCTAGCCCTCACCTCGCAGGGCATTCCTGAGCGGGTAGGTTGCCTTCAGCGGTTTGCTCAGCGTGAGGTGCTTCACCTCACAGGTGAGATTGGTGCGGACATCACCCGCCTGCAGCGTCACTGACACGTTGCTGAACATGTTGTAGGAGGACTGCGACTGGGTGACAACAAGCACATGAGCCGAGAGCGGGTCTTTGTCCTTGAGCCATTTCACACTGATGTTTGCAGGGAAGAACCCTTCGGTTGCGCAGCTGAAACGCACTGCCTCCCCTGGCTTTGTGCGCTTGTCGGGGCCAGAAACAACTGGGAAGGAGGGCTGGGCTGTGGGTAGAAGTGTGGGACGGTCACACTGTGCTCTGCCCCCCTTGGGGTTGCAGGGAGCAGGGTCTTCCACAAGGGTACTGATGTGCCCAGGGACTGTCCCACAGGACCCTCTCCTGGAAGCAGATCCTGATGATAACCCCATCCCAGCACACCCAGAGCAGAGCCCACTGGGCTGAATGGGCTGCACCCAACAGGGCTGGTTCCCACTGAGAGTGGCTCTGGGAGCCCCACTCACCAAGAACAGACACTTCTGTGCCACTCCCACGCTGAAACACCTCCAAACCATCCACTGATTTGCTGAACTTCACGCAGTAATAGGTGCCGGTGTCCTCAGGCCGAACACTCTCAATGCGGATGCTGAAGTCGGTGTTGGATTCATCCTGTATCCTCATCACACGGGAGAAGGTGCCCTTATCCTCATAAATAATCTTGTTCCCACTGCCCAAACCCTTCAGCCACTTAATGGGGCCAATGGGACCAGACCCAGAAACTGTGCAGGTCAGATTGAGGGTTTGTCCTGCTATCAGTGACACCTTGTCCTGGGGCTGCCGCAGCTGGAAGCTCTGCTGGGCACCAGCACCTAGGAAACAAACAGACTGAGTCACATCCACATCCCCACACTTCCCTCCTCAGCTGTGGGATGGCTCTGGGCACAAAATACAGGGCACCCCACAAGCCAGCTGCCCTCACAGAACCACTCAATCTTCCACCTTAATGTGCCCTCTTTCCGTGGTCAAAGCCAGTCCTGATACCATCAGCTGAAACCAGTGCCAGTCAGGGACTGGGGGCTGAGCTCAGTGCCATGTGGGTGTGATGCATCTCCCCAAAACCAGCTGGAGGAAGAGAGATCCCA
>VXBP01007618.1:305591-324155 GCA_013400115.1 Rhinopomastus cyanomelas
GGGGGGAGGGGGAAATCAAACAAAGAGGAAAAAAATTAAAAAGAAAAAAAAAGAGCAGAATTGCAGCTGGAGAAGGAAATCGCTTCAATCGCTTTTCTCAGCCCCAAAATGAGGAAGGAGGGTTGAGCTCCCGCCTCCCCCCGTTCCCCGCAATATCCTCCCCCTCCCTTCGGGANCGTTGCCGTGGTACCGGGGCGGGATGGGGCTGGGCCACGGCTCCGGGACCGACCCTACTCACCCCGTGCCCAGTCCCGTCCCCAGTTTAAGGCGGGGGCTAAACCAGCACCGCCCGGCTAAGGTGACCCCGGTGAGGTGGTGCCTTAAGGTGGGCTGAGGGGCACCCTCCAGGCTAGTCCTGTCATGGGCGTCCCGTAATCCCCCCGCCACGGGGTAAAGGAGAAGATGTGGGGACAGAGGAAGGGGGTTCAGCCTCCTAGAGTTTGCACAGGGGGTCCCCTCACCGGCTTGCCAGTATCTCACCAGTATGGGCAGTATTGGCACAGCCATAACACTGAGCCTTCGCTGTGCTGCAGCTGAGATCGCTGTGCTGCAGCCAGTGACACCTCTCACCAAGGGGGTTCCTCAGGCTCCTGAGGATTCCGGGGTTCCTGTGCTCTCCCCACCTACGGACGGTGCCAGCCCAGTGGCTGAGCTGAGAGAGCTCAGGGGAGGGACACAGGCAGGATGGAAGAAGGGGCTGATGGGGGGTCTGGACTCAAGCACCTCTGAAAGGGTGTCTATGCACCACCCTGACACAAAGCCCTTCCCAGAGGAGGCACAAGGACACAGGTCCCCCTCCGCTGTCTGCAGCATCTCCCACCACCCATGGGTACTTCAGTGAGGGCAGGACAGGAACCAATTTGCTCCACCCATGCGCACCTGCAGGCAGTTCCAAAACCCACCCACCTTTACCCTCTGCCCACTTAGGGATGGGGCAGATGCTCTTCGATCTTGGTGAAGGGGAGGTCTCCCACTCCTAAAACATCCAGTATCACCCACCCACCCCCCAGAACTTGTCACACCCAGCCTCTCTCTCACACAGGGTAGGCTCCCAGGGCAGTGTTGGTTCCACATTGTGCCAGGGCCCCCACTGTGCCAGGGCCCCCCTTCCCTGCCCAGGAACCCGCTGGGGCTGTCGAGTTTATTTAGAGCTTCTCCCAAACAAACAGCAAAGATATCTGAAAGGACTTGGCACTGTCTAGCTGCACACGTGTCCCCACCAGCCTACCCCCTCAGCCCCAGTGACACCCCTGTGACCCAGCCAGGCTGAATTTAACTGCCTTTGGTGCTGGGAGCTAGGACTGACCTCCTCAGGCATCTGCACAGAGGGTCCTCCAGGACCCTCCCCAGGGGAGCTGGAAGCTGCAGCCTGTTCTGCTCCAAAGACAAAGTGACCCTTGGCTCGGGGCAGCCCAGATGTTTTTGTTGTCCCATTCACACAGCTGGTGAGAGCCTGAAGGAGCAGTGGGGACCCAGAGGAGCCCCTGGGTTTGGCTTTTTGCACCAGCACAAAATAAATAGTTATATNCCTCACAGCTATGATGCCAAGCACATCCCTCTGGATGGGATTGCCTGTGGGTGCCCAGCAAAGAGGGACCTGCTGCAGCCACTTCTCCCCTGGTTATTTTTAAGTCAGTGGGAGCACAAGCAGTTCCCCAGGGCCTGGCTGACTGCAGCCTGTCTGGGCTGTTCTCCCGCTCAGCACTGAAGGTTCAGACAACCTGTTTTGGAGGCGATTATGAAGTGGAGATGGGCCCCATCGCAAGCAGCAGCCGCTGTTGCTGAAGTGCTGGGGAAAGGGAAAAAGTTGGAGCTTAAAAAAGGCTCTGCAAGAGGAGAAGGTAGCGCGGCAGAGCAGATGGTGCAGCGTGAGCTTCCCGGCAGGAGCTGCGATTGCTCCCCATTAGGAAGCATATGGGCAGCCTCAGCTGCCTCCCCTCCTGCCCACAGAGCTTCCACGCAGCACCACAGAGCCCAGCGTGAATACTGGGGGGTGGGCAACCCCTGCCCCATAGGTTGGCATCAAACCAGGGCAAGAGTAGCATCCAGCTCCTTTAAACACCCAGGATGGAGGGACAAGGGTGGCATCGTCAGCTCCTGTTGGCACCAAACACCCACAGCTGCTATGGTGCTGGCTGGCAGTGCTGCCAGGTTCCATTTCCATGGCTCTACCTGACACTGCTGCTCCCACAGGGAGCTCAGGTCTCCCTGACCTCAGTGAACTGGGCCAGAGAACTGGGCCAACATTTCGGGAGGGTTTTTCAAGAATGGGCTGGTTTTGCAGCTTTGAGCAACTGGTATCACACCAACAGTGCCCTGTGGGCAAGGCACACTCCATCCAGTGTGGGCTGGGCTCTCTCACCCTGGGCAGGGTGCTAGTCCCCTTCCTAGAGTGAAAGCTCCAGCCAGAGCTGTGATGTCCCCAGCAACAACTGGTGGCCCAATGTGCTTTTATGTTTACTCAGTTTCAGCCTGGCAGCATGACCAGCACCTTCCTGTTGATAAGAAAAGGGTCCTTCCCCACACAGTGACCCCCAGCCAGGGCAGCAGCACCCTATGTCCAGTAGGGTCCCCAAACAGCTCCTTTTGTCTGAGCCCAGCAGCATCCAATGAGGAATTGCAGCATCACCAGGGTGATGCCAGCTCAGAGTCCTGCAGCACTGGTTCTACTCAGACTGCTCTTTCATCCTCTAATTAACAGCCTGTCTGATCCCATCCCAGCAGTGGGAGCTTCTAGGAACAGTGGGACTTGCTCAGCTCCAGGGGGATCTGGAGCTGATGGAGAAGGGAGAGGTTGCAGCTCCTGGAGAGGTTTCAACTCCTTCCCTGCAGTGCTAAAGCTGGGCCTGTTAATGAGCTTCATTTCACTAATGATGGAGGTGATCAGGATTTTTTTCCCTGCCCAGGGCTTTCCCCCATGGGATCTCCACTCCTCATCCTCGAGAGGTTCAGTGGGGATGGTTACCCATGGCCTGACCAACCCCATGGCACCAGAACAAGGCAGCTTGTGAGCTCAGCCCAGCCTCAAACCGCCAAACCAGCAGGGAAAGCTCAGAGATAAACCTGGGGAAAACCACTAACAGCCCAGGAAACACCCTAAACCCAGCACCCAGCTGTCTCGTTGCTGTGGGTGCAGAACTGTGCCCAAACACCAGTACCTACAGGAGGCCCCCCCATATTAGACCCCAATAATACATCACACACCTCAGCCAGGCACTGGGGGTTGCCAGGACTTGGGCAAGTTCAGAGTTGCGCTGTGGTAGCCTGGCCCAACCCCAAACACACCCCAGCCCAGTCCCAGTACCGCAAGAGATGCTACTTTCACATCTCACCACAACAAAATGAGATGTGCAACCACATCAGAGGGCCAAGCCCACCCTGGCACCCACCGCAGGGCTGTTCTGTTGCACAGAAACCAGCACAGACATCCTACAGCCAGGGAGCAACATGGGCAAGGGATTTGGCACACCCCCATTGCCCAGCCCCAAAGCCGAACCAAGATGCCTCCAGTTTCTAAGGCAGGTGGACACACCCACCACATCACACTAACCCTCAGGCTTAGGGGCCAGAACCCTCACAGGGCTTTTCGGGGCAAGAAAAGCATACAAATGCCTTCTGAAGTAGGTGGCACCAATTACACTACTGATATTTAGGGCTTCCAGCACAACAAATGGAGCTTCAGCTTCATTAAGTTCGGTGCCAATTTAATCCGAGACATCCAGTACAGAAGGAGCTTAAATTAGTTTCTACAGCGTTACCGTGGAACAAACAATATGGCAACACAAGGACAGAGACAAGTGACCCACAGACTGTTTAACGGCTGGCTGAGCTGGACCATGACTCAGAAAGGGGTGAAGGCAGCCACCACGCACACCCAGGAGCCACCTAATCCAGGATTTGCATCATACCTGTGTGTCTGCCACTGCAGCACCCACCACCATGGGCATCTCACAGCTGGAAATGGGGTACCCAGCCCACCCCCCTATATGGCAGAGGTGCTGGGTGGGAATAATGAGCTACAGGGGCTTCATTAGGGCTGGGATGGCCAGAAGAAAGGCAGGAGCTGGTGCAGAGGCTGCTGTGTGAGTCAGGGGTTGCCCCTTCTGTTTCAGGGGGGTTTATGGGAAATGTCTGTCATTGCTTTGCTCAAGATTTGTCCTATGATTTAGGGCTGAGCTGCAACATCTCAGGTCCTTGTCTGAGCTCTCAGGTCCCAGTGGTGCAGACTGTGCTGGGAGAACAGGGACGAAGCGATTCCTGGTGTGGGAGATTTTCGAAGGAGGCCACCTCCACACTGGCTGGTCAGACCCTGCACCTGTTACTGCAGCCTCCTTGGGGTCCTCCTGGAATGAGTTGCCCAGGAAGGTGGTTGGGGCCCCATCCCTGGAGGTGTTTAAGGCCAGGCTGGATGGGTCTCTGGCCAGCCTGGTCTAGGGTGGGGTGTCCCTGCCTGTGCTGGGAGTTTGGAACTGGATGATGGTTCCTTCCTACCCTGAGTGACTCTGATTCTGTGGCTTCTCCAGTCAGGTGTGCCTGCTCTGGCAGGGGGATTGGACTAGATGATCTTTCTAGGTCCCTTCCAATCCCTGTTGATTCTATGACTCTATGATTCTATTAATTTTAGTGGTCCTTGAGTGTTCTGCTGGTGCCCATTAGGTCCATCAAATGAGATGCCAGCACTGCTCATGCCATGCTGATCTTCACCAAGGCTGAGCAACATCTTCACTGAGGAGGACCAGTATCTTCTCTGAGGTGGAGTGGTGTCTGCTTTGGGGTGGAGCGATGCCCCATGTGCCCTCATGGCCTTTGCACACCATCTCCCTGGGCTTCAGTGGTAGCACAGAGTCCATCTGGGCTCCACCACCCCTCCCCACCCACTGAGCCTGTGGGCTGCACAGGGGACTGATTCCCAGGCTGTGCTGCTGGGCTGCTCCATGAGGTGCTGCACACTGGGAAGCTCAGCCAGGCGTCCTTAATGCCCACCTCTGCCCAGGGGAATTCCGGGTGGCTGTGTCAAAGCAAGAAAGAGGGTTTGTATCCTGTGCCTGGCCTGGAAGCTGCCCCGGCTGAGCAGGAGGCAATGGGCAGCGGGACAGGGGTTCAAGGGGAAAGTGCTGACAGGCTGCTCGGAAGGATGAAGCTGGCAGGGCCAGTGCTTGCTGCCGTCAGCACGGACAGGGCCAGGCGACCTTTGTCCACAGGCAGGATCCTGCCCCCTGCTCCAGAGGAGGATTCCCTGGCTGCTTTTGAGTTCAGCAGAGCCCCAGAGGCCCCATGCTGCAGCTTATGGGGCTGGGTGGGAATGGGTGGTGGGATCCTGGGAGCTCCATCCCTGCTCCAGACTGGGATGCTCTGCAGTACAGACATGTGGTGGTATCACTTGTATCCAGATCCCTAGATGAAGAACAGGCAGCTCATGGACAAATTTATGTCTTGAGGGCTAGTGGAGGGTCTTGTCATGCTGGTGCCAGACAAACCTACCTCACCCTCTTGAGCCCCTGCAGATGTGACTCTTCCCAATGGGTCAGAGATGCTGGTGTTTTACCATGTTGGATACAGCATATCCTCCTACAGCTGCCCCCTGCTCTTAACTGGGGGGGTTGCCAGTGCCATGCCCATGGTCAGCCAAGGACTGGATGGCACAGGCTGGAGGCCAAGGGCTCCCTGGGGTGCCATGGGTGTGCATAGGGTGAGGCCATGGGGATCATCATAGAATCCCAGACTGGTTTGGGTTGGAAGGACTTCAGAGATAACCCAGCCTCAACCCCCTGCCATAGGCAGTGACACCTCTCACCAGAGCAGGTTGCCCAGAGCCTTCAACATCTACAGGGATGGAGCAGCCGCAACCTCCATGGTCAACCTGGTCCTTACAGGGAGGAAATTTTGCCTCAGATCTCACAGAAATCTCCCCTCTTTGAGCCTGAAATGCCTTTGACCCTACAGCCCCATGCAGCAACACCGGAGAAGACCTTGGTGTCCCCTTGGCAGAACTGCTGGGACTGTGGTGGGATGAGTTGCTCCTGGCCGAGGGAGGAGCGATATCATCTCTCTTTTCTTCTGCTGCCTTGTTTTATTTTTTCCTGCATCCTCTCGAAGTTCTCTGCTGATTGCAAATTGTTATCATGAAAGCGCATCCAGTGCTGGGAGGGCAGATAAAGCTCCATGCGCTGCCAGGCTGGCATCTCTAACGCGGTGCAGGCTGGGCTGCCTGATAACGTCCCATGGCAGCTGTGGATGGAAATAAAAATGCAGATGCGGGGGAATTGATCCTGTTAAGTTATCACAGCCCATCGCTTCCTGCTCATCACAGCTCCTGCTTCAGCCACTGCTGTGGGATGGTTATGGGTCTTCGGAGCTGAGGCTCTGCCACAGGGTTTGGGCTGCCGGACATTGGCACCTCCAGATGCTCCAGTGGAGCCTCCTGGGGTGTGGGAGGCCCATTGTGACTCCACATCACCCTTAGCTGAGGGTTCTCCATGAGGTGACCATATGGATGGCAGCAAGGGCTCCTACTGCAGGGGGTTTGAAGGCGCCAAGTTGGACAAGTTGTGGTGGAGATGGGATGGGGGAGATATGGTGCCCTGAAACAGCCCTGAAGATGGGCTGCTCCTGTCTCTTGCAGCCTCCTGCAGCATCAGAACCATGCCCAGCCCTGACTTGGGACTGTTGCTGTGGTGTCTGTCCCCATGCTGCCCACACAGCAGCTCTATGGCTGATTGGGACTGATGGCTTTGGCTCCCATCGAGACCTGACACCTCGCTCCTGCCTGTCCCAGCCCTGCAGGGCTGAGGCCACACTGCTCCTGCTACTAGGAGCTCAAGAAAAGTCCTTCTGCAAGGAGTCTGTGAAGAACGATGAAATCCATGAGGATTAATTCTGTCTCTGTGAGATTCACTTGGTGATGGGGTCGGTCCCACGGGTGTGGGCTGGCCCTGGTAAGGAGCTGTAAATCAGAGCCGTGAAACACCGCTGGTGGAGCCACGGAAAGGGATCAGGGATTTGGAGGGTCTGTGTGATATCTAACAGGTTTAGAAAATATTGCCTGGTATTATCCCCTGGCAGCAGTGACCTGAGACGTCTGAGTCCAGACACACAGCAGCCCCCGCTGATGTCTGCCGGGGGTGTCACGTGTGCACAAGGCCTTCTGTGCCCCCACATGTATGAATTTGCGTGTGAGAGCTCCAATGGCCCCTGGTGCCAGGTGCTGGCTGCCTTCCTGGGAGGGAAAGCAGAGAAGCTGCCGGCGAAACATCGGCACGAGAGATGCTGCAGCCTCCCCTCCCTGCCGGCATTACTCACATCCACCCAATTAGCCGCCGCTGCCCGCAGGATTTAGCTAACGGAATCATCATCCCACGGCGTAAGCGGTTAACGCCGCTAATTAGTCGTGGCGGGACGCCTCACCCTCGCACAGTCACGGGCTGGGCTGTGGGCAGGGGGCTGTGGGCAGGGGGCTGTGCTGGGCTGCCCACCCAGCCGGGGCCGCAGCGGCGGCGGCAGCTACTTACGGGGGATTTGCGGGGCGCGGGGCTGCGGTATTTTTATGCGTTGCCGTAGTTACCGATGCCATTATAAAATTAAGCCGTGAACCATGTGGAAGAAACGGGTCTGGCGGCAGCAGCAGTAGCCATGCGACATCAATGTGCCCACGGTGCCCACCCCAGTGGGGTGATGCAACTCGGTGCCGAGGGCTCCAAGACGGTCACACCCTGCTCCCAACTGTGACGCCGGGTTGAGGTGATGGGCAGGTTGCTGGAGCTCTGGTCTCATTTGGCAGCACCACACTGGGAACTACCAGTGCTGGTACAATCCCATGGGGCTGGCAGCAGCACTGGGCACATCCAAGGTGAACAAAAACCCACTGAGATGGTTCTTTCAGCCCTGCTCTGCATCTCCCTCCCACAGCAACTGCTTTCCCCCTTCTTCTGCCTCACTAAATATTTTTTCCTTCCCCTCACACTTCTCCTCAGAAGGACACTTGTGCCAGGCTTGGGGTGCTGCCAGCACTGGGGATGCTGCCAAGTGCAGCCAAGCTCTAAGGTTGCTCCATGCTGGGAAAAGCGGACACCCCCGGGGAGCCCTGGAGACACCCTGCAGCTCCCCAAAGGGTTTCCCCATTCCAAGTGGCAGCTCCTGGCTATTTTCTGCAATCAGAACCCTCTGGACAGGCTGATTCAGAGCATGGAGATGTTGGGGGGGACCAGAACTGCTCCAAAGTACCACCGGGACACCCCGTGCCCTCTCTTGGGGCTGGCAGGACTGAGAACCGCAGCTGGATCAACTGCCCTGGTGCCAGCTCGGAAGGGTGATTGTCCCCATCAAACACCGGCAGCACAAAGTGGGTCTTTCTTAAGCACTGGCTGTTCCTGCCCATCCCACGGCCCTGGAGATCCCTCTTTGATCACTGCCAGGGCTCTGGTCTCCAGGACACCCTGCAGTGAAGGGCTGTGTAGGCCAGAGGGGTGTTGGGCG
This sequence comes from Rhinopomastus cyanomelas, assembly GCA_013400115.1. NCBI lineage: Eukaryota > Metazoa > Chordata > Aves > Bucerotiformes > Rhinopomastidae > Rhinopomastus > Rhinopomastus cyanomelas. The sequence goes on from VXBP01007618.1 coordinate 314,064, forward strand.
CAAAGAGCTGCCTTTGAGATGTGTTTGACCCTCTGATTTCCCCCTGCGCCTGCTCTTGCTGCATCTAAAGGACAGGACACCCCCTCGATCGACCCCAGAGCCCTTCACCTTCAGGGATTTAATGAAAACAATGCTGGGTCAGGCAGAAAAATTCCCAGGAGCAGCAGCTGCGACAGCACAACCTCCTCTCAGACACCGGAGAATCCATCAGGACAAGCAGCACCCTCCAAGCACCTCTGAGTCTCCTCAGCTCAAAGCCCTAAGGGGCTCCCAACTGGTTTTCCTGTGACCAGGCTGTATTGTGGGCAAGGCCAGCCAATGGAAGGATCCCAGCTCCTCACTGAAGTGCCCAGAGGGTCCCACGGGGCTCCCCAGTGCTGTGTGGGGACTGGGGGGACTTGGCACAATCTCTGCTGCTCTGATGATAGCCCCCATCCATCAGGAACCCCGCGGGAGGACAAAGCTGACAGCAAGACTGCAGCACCACACCAGTTCCTATGACAACCCCAAATCCCAGACCTGTTTATCCCCTTTAATAAAACCCCACAGTAACGGCAAACCCAGGCAATGGGATCCAACAAGTCAGACGTGGAATAAATGAGGAGCAGCGAAGTGAAACGGGTCACTGTTTGCTTTACCCTCATCCCTCATTTGCCAAGGCAAACCCTGAGAAAAGGAAAGCTGCAAAAGGGTGAACTGGAGGGACTGGTATCGCTGGGAGGAGGGTTGTGGCCATGGAGCATCCCAGGGTTTCTCCCTCCAGTTCCCTCACCCAGGGCAGTCAGCAGGCACAGGCAAGACCTCTGGGGTGTTTCTAGACAACAGTGTCCATTCCTCAAAGCACCTCAGCCCTTCCTCCAGCTCCTTGTGCTGCACCTCATGGTGTCTGGAATCCCCATAGCACAGCTCAGGCCCCAATGGCATCACAGGGTCCTCATGGCATCACCTGGTCCCCAACAGCATCATACAGTCCTCTTGACATTGCAGGGTCCCCATGGCATTACCTGGACCCCAATGGCGTCATGGGCTTCCCATGGCATCACCAGTGCCAATGGCATTGTGAAGGCCCCTTAGGGCTTGTGGCATTGGGTGCTCTTAGACCCTGGAAATGTTCAAGGCCAGGTTGGATGACACTTGGCTACTGCTGATGTGTAAAGGGACCAGCCTGTCTCTCCCTGGGGACAGGCTTGTGACCACCACAGTCTCACAGGGGCTGGAGACAGGATGGAGATATTCAAGACCTACCTGGGTGTGTTCCTGTGTGACTTGGTCTAGGTGATCCTGCTGTTGCCGAGGGATTGGACTAGATGACCTTTTGAGGTCCCTTCCAATCCCTATTCTATGATTCTATGATGCGGAACAGGAATTGGAATGAGGACAGACCAAAAGCACAAGGACATCTTGGACAAAGAGCCACAGACCAGGGCCTTGGCTGGAGCTGCTGCTCCATCAGACAAGCTGGAGCTTTGTCAGCTCCTGGGAGATGTAACAGCCCCTGGGCCCCCTCTCCCTCCAGGAGAGGCACTGCCAGACTTGGGGGGGCCTCTGCTCCTCACCACAGCAGGGCCAAAGCATCCTGGGGCAGGGCACAAGACATTTATCTCTGCCTCTTCCCTTTTCTCCTTGCCCAGCCCTGGCTCCAGTGGAAGCTCCGCTTTGTCCTGCTCCCCGCCAGCACTGCCAGCCCAGCCCTGGTCCCCTGGACATCCCGGGAAGCCCCACTCCAGGCAGCCCCAGCTCTAGCTGAATGAATAGGTTCAGCAGGAATGAACCCATTGCTCCCCCTCCATTTTCCACCTCCTGGTGCCAGGAACAGACAGTGGGGTGCTCTGCAAGCATCTCCTGAACCTTCCCCAGCTCCTGTTTTCTGTTTCTCCCCAGGGCTGGAGTCACTCAAATCTTCCTCAGGGCACAGCCTCCCCAGCAGCCCCTTTCCTTGGCATTGTTATCTCACAAGTTCCTGGCAGCGAGCTCACACACCATGCACGGGAAAAGCCCAGCTAAACCCCTCACACCACCCACATGCTGAGGGCCTCTTGCCAGGACACGCTGCTGTGGCCTCATCCACCTCGTTGGCATCACCCTGGGGGGTCTGGATGTTGGGTCTGGTGCTGGGACATAGCCCAAACCCCACCTGGAACTGATGTGTCACCTCCCTGGTGGGGACATGGGCTCTCTCCTCACCGCTATCCATCCAGGAGGACCATTTGTAACTGGGCAGAAGGACTCCAGCAAGTCCCAGCCCTGGCATCGCCCCATGCCCACCAACACATCTCCAGAACTGGCACCAGTACCCAACCTTCTTGCTCGAGCCCCCACTGGGTGACTCAAGTGCATCAGGAAATGAGAGGTTAACCCCCGAGCCCAACATTGCCCCCCAGCCAGGCACTCCCCGGCACATTCCTACCTTGTGTCTGCTCCCAGGCACTTGTTTGTGCTTTCACTGTCGGCACACCCCAGGCTGCTGGCTTAAAGGATTTTCCTATAATAACTCCCAAATCCCTCCCCAGGGCTCTTAAGCTGCAGACCTGGGCCCTTCCCTAAGGTGCCGAGCGCTGCCCGGTGCTCTGCTTGCTCGCAGCTTTGCATATGCTCCTATCAAACTGGATTTCCCCCCATCTTGACCTTCAACAATGCTTAAAAAGTCCTAAATCCCCTTGATTTTCATTTCCCCTTGTCAGTGAGGTCTATCACTGATTTCAGTCTCACATGTATTTTACATATTCCCACTCACCATCCTGCCGTGAGTTCTCCATCAGCCTCACCGTCCTCCCCACGCAGCAGCCAAGCAGCTAACGAGTCCTGCCCAGAACTGCCGCCAGGGTGAGGGTCTGAGGGAGGTTTCATGCCAACACCCCAATGCCATTACCCCTCACTAGGGCTGGTGCAGAGGGGGCCAGGCCAGGGGGATGGGTGCTGAACCCCACAGGCATCCCATGGGGTGCTGAGAGCGCCCAAGGAGGAAATGACCCAGAATCGTGTCCAGATACCCCCCCTGTTCAAGTCATGAAGTTGAGCAGTGGTTCCTCTGGCCCTATGACGATGGTTTCCCCAGAGGATCTCTGCTGGCAGACAGGGCTCCCCAGGGTACACGCACTGCTCTCACACTGTCCTGTTTCACTTCTCCCTTTCTGATTTCACAGTAAAAAGAGAAATGTTGGAAACTGGCAACTGCAGCAGCTTTCAAGGTTATGGGTGGCGGCGGCAGCAGCTGCTGCAGGAACCGCAGGATCCTCTGCCTGAAAAGTGTGTTGTGTTCTTAGCTTGTAGGACCCCTCATGTCCCACCCTGCTGCTGCCGTGCTCTGTCCTTGGCCAAGGGATTGTGGAGAGCAAGAAGGTCTCCCCTGAGCCTCTTTTTCTCTAGTTAAACCACTCCAGTTCCCTCAGCTGCTCCTCAGGGCACTTGAGCTCCAGCTCCTTCCCCAGCTCCATTGCCCTTCCCTGGATATACTCCAGACCCTCAAAGTCCTTCTGGCACTCGGAGTTCCAAAACTAATCTCAGGATTCAAGGTGGGACCTCCCCACTGTCCAGGAGGATGATCCCTGGTCCTGTTGGCCACACCAACGCTGACACCAGCCAGAATACCCTTGGCCTTCTTGGCCACCAGGTCCTTTTCCCTGAGCATTTTCCAGCTGCTCTACCCCAGCCTGGAGCAGTGTAGGGGACTGGTGTGACCTAAGGGCGGGATGCAGCACTTGGATGTGCAGGAGACATACCTGGATCAGGGAAAGAGGGGCAGAAGGGTGGGCTAGTGCCAGCTGCCCTGGTTTTAACTCGGCACCACGAGCCCCATCCCCCACCAGCAGGGAAAGCCAGGTGAGACCCGGTCTCAGCCCATTCCCAAGAGTCAGAAGATGCAGATCTGGGTGGAGCCTGATTGTGGCCTCATCCTTTGCTCAAGATGAGGCTGGATCCTGGGAGAGGAACTGTGGAGCCCTGACACAGTAGGTCCAGCCCTGAATTAGAGCACAGCACTGCCGAGCTCAGACTGGGCTGTGCTTTGGCAGTAGATCCACTTCTTCTTTTCGGCACTCTGCAGAGCAGTCTCTGCTTCTTCCCCCAAAACGGGCTCTTCAGCCTTGTGGGCTGCGGTGCCGCACATCACTTGGTAGCCATCTTGATGGTGGCATACTCAGAGCAGGCTGTGTCAGGGCTCTTGCTGCGCCACGGGGCCGTGGGAAGGGTCTGGAGATCGGCATAGTGGATATCGTTGTTCTCCTGCTGCAGAAGGGCACACAAATGGTTAAAAGCTGTCACTAGATAAACCCCACAGAAATCACCTTAAGGGGTTCTGGGGCAACTCGAGTGGTGCTAGAATCTTGCAGGATTGTGGGCAGGTGGCTGCTGTTCACCCAGTGCCCACCCTTGGAGAGTCCTGCAAAGCAGGGTGCTCTTCACCATCTTCATGGCTCTCTCTTACCTGGCTGGGCAGATGCTTGGTCTCTGCATCCACAATTACACTGCAGGGGTAGAAAGAATGGTGGATTAGAAAAGATTAGAAATGAATGAAACTGGGTTCCCACCCAGCACAGAGCCCCTCCACTCCTCAGCCTCCCTCCACAACTCATCTCTGAGTGCAGAAGGAGGAAAAGGTGGGTACCAACCTGGGAGTGCTGGAGGTCCTGGCACAGCACGGCGACAGGATGGGCAAGAAGCTGCCTGCAGTGACCGGCCTGGCCTGGCACTGGCTGTTCACCTCCCCTCTGTGCTTCCTCCTGTACATGCAGATGATAATGAAGAGGCCGAGGAGGAGGAGGAAGCTGATAACTACTGCTGCAGCCACCATGCCAGGAACCAGAGAAGAAGCTGTGGAGAGGCAAGGCAAGGGGTAGTGTGGGGATGGGGTGGTGTGCATGGGGCAGCACAAGACCCCACTGTGGGCAGCTGTGAGATGGGGTCCTGGGGCCTGTGACCACTGTGAGTCCCACTAACCGTGTACAGACACTTCTGTGCCCTTCCCATGCTGAAACACCTTCAAACCATCCGTTGATATGTTGAACTTCACACAGTAATAGGTGCCAGCATCCTCAGGCTGAACATCCCTGATGCGGATGCTGAAGTCTGTGTTAGATTCTTTTTCTACCCTCATCACACGGGGGAAGGTGCCTTTGTCCTCATAAATGGTCTTGTTCCCACTGCCCAAACCCTTCAGCCACTTAACGGGGCCAATGGAACCATCCTTGGAAACAGTGCAGGTCAGGCTGAGAGTCTGTCCCACCAGCAGTGACACTTTGTCCTGGGGCTGCTGCAGCTGGAAGCTCTGCTGGGCACCAGCACCTAGGAAACAAACAGACTGAGTCACATCCACCCCAAACACTCACCCACATCCTGGGCACAGTGACAGCAGGGTTTGGGGTTGGGCAAGGAGTGAGGCCAGGAGCTGCCCCACTCACCCTGAGTGCCTCAGTCACAGCAGCCCCAGCCTGTCCTGAGCAGCAGCTCAGCTGGGAAACATCCCTGGCTACGGCACAAACTGGGAGCACAGAAACCGGTTGCTAGTTTGCCTCCCCTGGCGCTCCCAGTGCAGAGCAGTACAGAGGGAGCCAAGGGGAATTCCTGGCAGGAAAAGCTCCCGAGTGCTGTTAAACATTAACCCTTGTACAACCTGAGTTAGAGGGTTCCTGGGGCTCTGTGAGGAAGGGGGTGTTCACTGCCTGGCATAGGAGGGGCTGCATGCTGCTGGGATGTGCAGCTCCAGAGCCAAGTACAGCCCCAAATCATAGACTGGCTCAGGTTGGAAGGGACCTCAGGGATCACTACTCCAATCCCCTGCCCTGGGCAACGGTGTCTCTCTACCAGACTTGGCTGCTCATGGCTTCACCCAGCCTGGCCTTGAACACCTCTAGGGAGAGGGCAGCCACAGCCTTTCTGAGCAGTAGATTCCAGAGTCTCTGCACCCTTGCACTGAAGAACTTCTTCCTGAGATCTAGTCTGAACCTCCTCTCCTTCAGTTTCAAACCATTTCCCCTTGTCCTATTGCTGAATCTCCTTGGGAAAAGTCCCTCTGCAGCTTCCTGTAGGTTCCCTTCAGGTATTGGAAGGCAGCTATAAGGTCCCCTCAGCGTCTTCTCTTCTCTAGCCTGAGCAACATCAGCTACTTCAGCCTGTCCTCCATAGCACAGGTGTTCCAGCCCTGGGATCACCTTCGTGGTCTCCCCAAGACTCACTCCAACAGTTCTATGTCCTTCCATCCCTCTGGCCCCCAAATCCCTTAGGGCAACCCCTCCAGTCATGAGATCTTTCTTGCCCTCAAATCCCTGCTTCCCAAAGCATTTTGGGGGCCTCTCACCCACCACCCATACCCCAGACAGCAGCAGTAGTGAAACAAGAGAGAAGACAGAGCTGGGGGCTCCCACCACCAGCCCAGACTCACCGGAGAGCTGCAGCAGGAGGAGGCTGAGCAGCCCCAGCAGCTGGGCCACCGCAGCAGCTTGCCAAGCCATCAGCACTGCCCGAACTTTAGGCTTTGGCTTTGGAAGAAGGAAAAGGAGAAGCTGTACAGGAAATGCAGGCGAGTGGGCGCAGGCTGTTAACGCTTTCGGTGCCTGCCTGGAGCCTTTGGAGCCAGCCAGGAAATCATCAGGGCTTCACCGGCATCATAGAGTTCCAGACTGGTTTAGGTTGGAAGGAACTTCAGTGGTCATCCAGCCCCCTGCCATGGGCAGCGACACCTCTCACCAGATCAGGCTGCCCAGAGCTGAGTCCAGCCTGGCCTTGAACACTCTCAGGGATGAAACAGCCACAGCCTCCCTGGGCAACTTGTTCCAGTGCCTCAGCCCCTTCACAGAATGGTTCTTCCTCACATCTCACCCACATCCCCCCTCTTTCTGTTTAAAGTCCTTACCCTTTGTCCTATAGAATCATAGAATCATTACGGATTGGAAGGGACCTCGAAAGATCATCTAGTCCAATCCGCCTGCAACAGCAGGATCACCTAGACCAAGTCACACAGGAACACATCCAGTCGGGTCTTGAATATCTCCAGTGAGGGAGACTGCACAACCCCCCTGGGCAGCCTGTTCCTGTGCTCCGTCACCCTCACCGTGAAGAAGTTCCTTCTCAGGTTGATGTGGAACCTCCTGCGTTCCAGCTTACAACCATTTCCCCTCGTCCTATCACTACATGACACCGAGAACAGCCCAGTTCCATCCTCCTGACACCCACCCCTCAAATATTTGTAGACATTAATGAGGTCACCCCTCAGTCTCCTCCAAGCTAAAGAGACCCAGCTCCCTCAACCTCTCCTCATAAGGGAGGTGTTCCACCTCTCTTATCATCTTTGTTGCCCTACGCTGAACTCTCTCCAGCAGCTCCACATCCCTCTTGAACTGAGGAGCCCAGAACTGGACACAATACTCCAGGTGTGGTCTCACCAGGGCAGAGTAGAGGGGGAGAAGAACCTCTCTTGATCTGCTAACCACCCCTCTTCTAATCCACCCCAGGATGCTGTTGGCCCTCTTGGCCACAAGAGCACATTGCTGGCTCATAGTCATCTTGTTGTCCACCAGGACCCCCAAGTCCCTTTCCCCTACACTACACTCCAACAGGTCAGTCCCCAGCCTATACTGGTACCTGGGGTTGTTCTTGCCCAGATGCAAGACTCTGCACTTACTCTTGTTATAGCTCATTAGATTTTTCTCTGCCCAGCTCTCCAGCCTGTCCAGATCTCGCTGAATGGCAGCACAGTCTGCAGGGGTGTCGGCGACACCACCCAGCTTTGTGTCATCAGCAAACTTGCTGACAGTGCATGCCAATCCCTCATCCAAGTCATCAATGAATAGATTGAACAGGACCGGTCCCAGCACCGATCCCTGGGGCACTCCACTAGATACAGGCCTCCAACTAGACTCTGTCCCCTTGACCACCACTCTCTGACTTCTACCCTGTAGCCAGTTTACAATCCACCTCACTACCCGAAAATCCAGGCCACACTGCCTCAGTTTGGCTGCAAGGATGCTGTGAGAGACCGTGTCAAATGCCTTTCTTAAGTCAAGATAGATGACATCCACGGCTCTGCCATCATCCATCCACCTGGTTACACCCTCATAATAGGCTATCAGGTTGGTCAAGCATGACTTCCATTTTGTGAAGCCATGCTGACTGTCCCTAATGACCCTCCTGTCCTTGATGTGCCCGGAAACAGCCTCTAGTACAAATTGTTCCATCACCTTTCCTGGGATGGAGGTGAGGCTGACCGGTCTATAGTTACCCGGGTCTTCCTTCTTTCCCTTTTTAAAGACTGGGGTAACATTTGCTAAATTGGGGTAACATTTGCTAAAATGTTATAACCACAAGCCTCTTTAAAAAGCTCCCTCCAACTTTCCTGTAGGTCCCTGGAGATGCTGGGGGCAAAGAGTTTCTGCATGTGCCTTGACCTGAGGGGCTGCATGGTGCAGGAGGTCCTGGAGAAGCCCGGGGGGAGCTCAGTACCACCAGTCCATGGCAGATACCAGCCCATGCCCTGATCCTGCTGGCAAGAGCTAGCTGTGTCCCTTAATGCCCTGGCTGGCCACATGTGGGAGAATGTACTGGATCAGGGCCCCTGTCATGGCCCACACACACCGGGACAACGGGACTGGCATTGCTAATGGGGTCTAGCTGGAACTCTGGTGGTGGATCCATAGAGGAACTGAGCTGGTAAGTTGAACCTCTTCCTTCCCCTTTGCTGGGGTAGAGCCTGACACCACTGAGCCGAGCCAAGACAAGCTGAGCTGAGTTGAGCTTAGCCAAGCTGAGCTGAGCCCAGCTCAGCTGAGCTGAGCTGAGCTGAGCTGAGCCAAGCTGAGCTGAGCCAAGCTGAGCTGAGCTGATCTAAGCTGAGCCAAACGAAGCTGTCAGTGCGCTGGATGTAGGAAGCACCATGGCTTCAGCGACCTGGGCACTGCGTCTCACCTGCTTGATGCTGCTCCTGCTCTGGAAAGCCCTAGGTGAGTGGGGGTCCCACAGAGCCCCAGTTCCATTCCCACAGAATAATCCGCTGGAACAGAAATCCCACCCTTTGCCCACTGGGGTTCTTTCCACAGCTGGTGTTTTAGTCCAGCATGTTCCAGGGAACGGGAGCCCCACCCAGCAGTGCTGGCTGCCCCTGGGAGTGGAGCTGTGCCCTGACACAGTGGAGCTTTGAGCTGTAGGAGCCCCAGGACAAGGTACCAGTGACAGTGGGGCAGACCCTCAGCTCGATGTGCATCACGTCCAGAGAAGGTCCCATTGGACCCATGAAGTGGCAGAAGGGTTTAGGCAGTGGGAACAAGACCATTTTTGAGGAGAATGGCTCTTTCCCCCATGTTTGGCATCTTGCAGCCAAACCCACAGTGAAATACCCCTGAAACACCCATTTTCATCCTGAAAGACCACCTAGAGCCACATTGTGTTTTCTGTGGTGCCCAAGATGCTGGCAAAGCCTCCTGGCAGGCAACAGTGGAGGCTCCTGAAGCCCTTTGTTTTCCGGGGTGCTCTCCGGCTGTACTGGGAGAAGCCAAACCAGCAGAGGAACCTCATCAGCCTCAGCCAGCGACAGCCCTACTGCAGCAGCAGCACCACCGGCAGCCCAGCCCTGCACAACGTGTCACAGCAGTTGGCAGAGTAACTGCTGTGGGAGTTGTAGCCCAAGGCACCTCGATCCCTGGGACCCCAGCGAAACAGGAGCTTTGTGTTTTGGTGCTGGGGAGCTGCAGCTCCCACTGGGTGCCCAGCGCAGGATGTTGCTCTGAGATGTTGTGGCTGCAACAAGGAAAAGCAGGTTGGGGTTGAGCAATGCTGATCCTGCTCGCCCCAGCCAGGCTGTGGCATTGGCATCAGCTCCAGGAGCCCAAAATAGGGGATTCACCCCCACCTCTCTGCCCTCTGGCACGATGTGCGCTTCATGGGGAGATAGATGGAGAGAGGAAGGATGAGGAGGAAGTGCTGGGCTCACCAGAGGCTGTGCTGGGCTCAGCTGCAGCTCCCACCAGTGCAGAGGACTCCTGAGCGGACGCAACAGGCGGTCACTACCCCACAGACGTCGCTTTCACATGAGACTGCAGAGGGGAGCAAGCCCAGGGAGGGCTCTGTTTGTCCTCCCAACTTCCCTTGCCACACGCGGGGTACATG
>VXBP01007618.1:324680-341621 GCA_013400115.1 Rhinopomastus cyanomelas
CTGTGAGGGCAGCTGGCTTGTGGGGTGCCCTGTATTTTGTGCCCAGAGCCATCCCACAGCTGAGGAGGGAAGTGTGGGGATGTGGATGTGACTCAGTCTGTTTGTTTCCTAGGTGCTGGTGCCCAGCAGAGCTTCCAGCTGCAGCAGCCCCAGGACAAGGTGTCACTGATAGCAGGACAAACCCTCAATCTGACCTGCACGGTTTCTGGGTCTGGTCCCATTGGCCCCATTAAGTGGCTGAAGGGTTTGGGCAGTGGGAACGAGATTATTTTTGAGGGTAAGGGCACCTTCTCCCGTGTGATGAGGATACAGGATGAATCCAACACCGACTTCAGCATCCGCATTGAGAATGTTCAGCCCGAGGACACCGGCACCTATTACTGCGTGAAGTTCAGCAAATCAGTGGATGGTTTGGAGGTGTTTCAGCATGGGAGTGGCACAGAAGTGTCTGTTCTTGGTGAGTGGGGCTCCCAGAGCCACTCTCAGTGGGAACCAGCTCTGCTGATACAGCCCCTGATTCTTCCATCCCAGCCCAGTGGGCTCTGCTCTGGGTGAGCTGGGATGGGGAATGGTCTAGGGAGCTTCTCCCAAGAAAGGGTCAAGTCATGGTGTGATGTCCCACAGGTCTTCTTGAAGCCCAGCCCACTGTCCTGGACTCAACAGATAGTGGTGAGTGAGATCCGTGGGTGTCTGTGTTGGCAGGGGTTTGAAAAGTGCCCATTCTGCAGGCACAGCTGCTCATAGCCCATGTCTCCACCACAGGTGCAAACCTCCTGTCCAGCCCCATCTTGTGGCTTGGCATCCTGTTGGAGAAGGGTCTCCTTGGTGGCCTCCTCATCTTCCTCTTCAAGCGCTTGAGGACATGAGGAGAGAAACACTGGGACCATCTCCCTGCTCCACTTCATGTTGGCCCCCTTGGAGCAGGTAACAGGGCTTTGTCATGTGCACTTGAAATAAAGGGAACAGGATTACAGCTGCCCTGGCTGCTCCACACACTCATCTGGGGTGGGCATCCTGGTGTCTGGGCTCTGTCCATCCCACTACCTAGCTCTGCCCATGCCAGTATCCAGTTCTGCCCAGCCCAGAACCCGGTTCTGCTTGTCCCAGTGCTCAGTTTTGCCCATCCTGGTGCCCAGCTCTGCCCATCCAAATGCTCAGCTCTCCCCATCCCGGTGGCCAGCTCTGCCCATCCCAGCACCCAGCTCTGCCTGTCCCAGTGCCCGGGTCTGCCCGGCCTGGTGCCCAGCTCTACCCAACCTGGGTGCCAAGCTCTTCCTGTCCAGTGCCCGGCTCTGCCCATCCCGGTGCCCAGCTCCGCCCATCCCGGTGCCCAGCTCCGCCCATCCCGGTGCCCGGCTCCTCGAACCTCCTGGCCGCCACGGGGCGCTGTTGACGGGGCGGAGCAGTTTCCGCCCGGGCGGCTGTTGCGGCGCCTGCGGGGGCGGGGCGGGAGGGGCGGGGTCTGGGAGCTGCAGCGCGGCAAGATGGCGGACAGGGAGGAGGCGCTCAGGGAGTTTGTGGCCGTGACCGGCGTCGAGGAGGAGCGAGCGCGGTTCTTCCTGGAGTCGGCGGGATGGGACCTCCAGGTACCGCAGCGCTGCCCTCCGTCTTTCTCGCAGCTGGCGGGGGCGGGGAGGGAGAGCACTGGGCCTGACCTCGGTCACCGGCGGGCTCCGGCCTCGGTCACCGGCGGGGTCGGGCCTCACTCGGCGACTGTTCCCGAGTCCGCCGGGTGGTGCCGAAACTCGTCCCAGTTTTCTAGTTACATTGAACGTAGCTAATTTCTAGGATGGGGCGAGGATTTTGCCGGGTTTACGTAGCTTGCCCGTGAGCGCTGGCGGGGTGGTTGGTGCTGCGCTGCTCACACTGTCAGCCACAGGCCCAGCACCCCCAAATTCAGGGAGAGATCTGCCCCCACTTCTGTCTCCCGCCTCATCGACCACCCCGGGTGCACTGAACTCCGAATTTGCTCATGGATGTCCCGAGAGTGACTGTTTCAGAGCAGTAACTGTAGAAGTGTTGCTGGACAAGAGTCTCCACTGCAGGGCATTTCTCTGGCACAGCAGCAGTGGTGAGTGACCTCACTCGGCCCACAGAGCCAAACATGAGGAGCTAGCAGCGCCTCATCTTTGCTAGAAGCTTCAGAGGAGTGACATGCATGTTACCAGTGTTGATGCATCATAAGAGGTCCAAGTGACAGAAGCTCCAGCTACAATCTGTGTGTGTTTTTTCTCTTGTTCTGAAATGCTCTGAAGCTTCTGCCTATTCCTTTCCAGATTGCACTTGCCAGCTTTTATGAGGATGGGGGTGATGAGGACATTCTGACTCTTCCCCAGCCAACACCCAGCTCCATATCCAGAGGCACTGCAGCCAGGTGAGGAGGGACCTTCAGCTCAGGTCTAGTAGTTTATTGGCAGTTTGTAAACTCAAAAGCGAAAACTGTTTATGTGAAAACTGTGAGCCATCAATGTGTCCTTGTGGTCAAGGAGGACAGTGGTGTTCTGGGGTGCATTAGAAGGGCTATGGTTAGTAGGTTGAGAGAGGTTCTCCTCCCCTTCCACTCTGCCCTGGTGAGCCTGCATCTGGAGTGTTGTGTCCAGTTCTGGGCCTCTCAGTTCCAGAAGGACAGGCACCTGTTTGAAAGAACTCAGCGCACAGCCACAAAGTTGATGGAAGGAGTGGAGCATCTCCCTGATTAGAAAAGGCTGAGGGAGCTGGGTCTTTTTAGCTTGGAGGAGACTTGAGGGGTGACCTCATTAATATTTATAAATGTGGAAACGGTGAGTGTCAGGAGGATGAAGCCAGACTCTGCTCAGTAGTGTCCAGCGATAGAACAGGGACAATGGGGACAGGCTGGAGCAGAGGAAGTTCCATGTAAACATAAGGAAAATATTTTTAATGGTGAGAGTGATGAACTGCTGCCCAGAGAGGTTGTGAAGTCTCTGGAGACATTCAAAACCTGCCTGCATGTGTTCCTATGTGACCTAAGCTAGGTGGTCCTGCTCTAGCAGGGGAGTTGGACTAGATGATCTTTTGAGATCCCTTCTAACCCCTGACATTCTGTGATTCTGTGAAAACATGAGCTCTGCCTCAGTCACTGGTGTGCACTGATTTTTGGGAGATGCAGCTCAGTGTTTAGATCTGCTTCACCTCCTGTGGTGCTCTAGAACTTGTGAAAACTTTTGTGTTTATGCATCACATACGCAATTGCACAACTAATCCAAAGATCAGGGAGGGGAACTTGCCTCACTGATTGGGAAGAACTTGATTTGTCTTCTAAGTTAGAAGACAGTGGGTTGGTGACACTTCTGGGTGAGCAGATTGTGTCTTCACAGGAGAAATGTCTTCTGATTTTGTGTGACAATTGATCTGGTCCAGGTGAGAATTCTACAGAAGTAGCTGTTTGAGCCTCCTCCAGTTTTCTTATCCTCTTCTCTCTGGTTTTCTGTTGCAGTAGCTGGCAGAGAGCTACAAGAGCATCTTTCAGCCCTTGGTTACACCAGTGCTGACTTGCCATTTCACAGTGAACCAGACCCTAAAAGTAGAAGAGAATTAACCTAACTGCTGCTTTGAGGATGTTTTGCTTGTGTGGCTGAAATGTGTGGTGAGGGTGATGTACTTCTGCGATTGATTTTTGCAGTGACCACAGAGTAACATCATTTAGAGACCTTGTTCATGCTCAGGAGGACGATGATGAAGAGGAGGAGGGCCAACGGTAAGCTTTCAGTTAAAGCCTTCAAAACTTTTTGTGGTAATTTGATGGATTTCCAAGTTGATGTGAAATTGCTGTGGTGAAAGATCTCAGGTTTGACATGGAAGGTCTGGTCAGGGCACATCCTGTGCACAGAGAGACTTGGCCATGTAAACACCAGTTTTCATTGCTGTACTGAGGAAAAAACCCAAGAATGGATGTAGAAGCCCTCAGCTAAGAGCAGGAAAATATCCCAGATCATCGTTTGTGTCTGTAGAGAATGGAACTGTGAGTGTAACGTGGGAATTGTTTTGATTGTGGTGGGCTTGTTTCACTGGGGCTTTGAGCTTTCGTATTTCTTTTAAGAGCTGCTTAAGGGTAATGTAAAAGGATGCAGAGGTGGAAAAGACCCACATAGGGCCCCTTTGCAATGGCAATGTGGTGTATGAGTGGGAATGTCCTCTGCAGTGTCAGCTTTGAGTAGCTAAAGACTCCTGAAGCTAACAGGGGAGGTAAGAAGACTGGAACTAAGGTATCTTAAGGTGGCTTAGTCTACATAGCCTGCGAGATCCTCATGTGTTACAAGCCATCGAGAAGCTAATGAACCCCATCTTCCAGAAGTGCTGAAGTGCGTCACTGACTGCATTCTTTGCTTCCAGTTCAGAGCTATCCAGCATGCTGGGATCTGCTGGCATGGCATAAACGGCTGCTACCCCTAAAACTCTGGCTAGAGAGTGCCCATCTTCTCCCACCTAACAGGCCAGAGACTTGCTAGAAGTCTTGTTCATCCTGGTGATAAATGGGTGCTGACCCTTGTCAGCCTGGGCTTTCTTTTATTTGGTCCATGACACTTATTATCACTTCATTGCTGTTGGTCAGCAGATAGTTTTACAGTAGTGACGTAAGAAAGTCTCTGCAGCACAGGAGCTTGTCAGTGGCTACAGTAGGAGATTCACTGCTAGCCGATAGTTTTTGTAGATTCAAGCTGGGCATGACATTACCTGAATACAAATAGAAAACCACTGGGTCCTATCACAGGTGACTCCCGCTGAAGCAGTGGTCCACTCTGACCCAGAAGCCACTTGCATTCTCTTAGGTTTTATGCTGGTGGCTCGGAGCGAAGTGGACAGCAGATTGTTGGTCCTCCGAGGAAGAAGAGCCCCAATGAGCTGGTAGAGGATCTGTTCAAAGGAGCAAAAGAGCACGGCGCGGTGGCAGTGGATCGAACGGCCAAGAGCAGCGGCGAGACTAGCAAGCCAAAAGTGAGGAGTGAGAAATTCTTCTTCCTTCTCTTCTTTGTTTCAGCTAAGGCTCCTGTTGTGGTGGCTCTTCAGTGTTGTGCAGTTCCAGAATTGTCTTAGGAGGACAGTTGAACCTGGCCTCCTGTCCTAGTTCTGATTTGTGCATCACAAAAAGCCACATCCTTGTACCACATATATTACCTCATTCAGGCTGGTTGCTGCACCTGCAGGACAAGGTGTTGCTGATGCCACCCCCCCCCCNAATGAGCTGTGCTGGGTTTGTGTCCCTCTGTAACAGCTTTGCCTGTCCCTCTCTCTTGCAGCCCTTTGCTGGGGGAGGTTATCGCCTCGGGGCTACTCCGGAGGAGGAATCAGCTTACGTGGCAGGGGAGAGGAGACAGAACTCTGCTCAGGATGTGAGTATCTCTCTGTTCTTTGTACATGTCACCCAAGAGATTTCTGTGCTGTAGTTAAGCAGCTCACGAGCCCAGCGAGTTTGAAAGCTCCATAGAAATTCAAGAAGGCAGAGTGGTAAATCCTGTGTCTCGTGGGGTTTCTGATTAGAAAATTATAGATGCTTGGCTCTTGCGTAAGCGGTTTTCTGATGAACTTTTAATTAAGAATCTGAGCATTCCTTAGAAATGCAGGTCGTGAAAAAAAGTGCATGAAGAGTGGTGAGTGATTAACTCTTTGGTATCCATTAGGGATGTGGAACTTGGAGCGGCCATGAAAGATTTGGTTTGACAGCAAATATTCATGCAGGCCATGCTGGGAGCGTGGTTTGGGCTTCTCGCCCATAGTATGAACAAGGGCTCTGGTGCCATCTTCTAGGAACTGATAGGTGTTTTCTTCACCTTGAAATTCCTTTCCTGATCATGAGCTTCTCCCTTTTCAACCATTGTTTGATGTGTCAGTGAGGGTGATTGTTGTTTGGGGGCTGCTGCAGGTGCATGTTGTACTGAAGCTCTGGAAGAGCGGCTTCAGCCTGGACAGCGGAGAACTGAGGAGCTACCAGGATCCGTCCAATGCCCAGTTTCTTGATGATATCCGCAGAGGGTATGTAGTGAGTGGGGAGAGAAAAAGAGCTGTTTTCTGAATCCCAAGTGGTGGTGGTGCTCAGGACACTGAATCCAGCTTTCTTCTAAGAGCTGGATGTGGAAACTATTGAAGGGCAGACTGGAATGTTGACTTCAGATAAACGTGGGGTAGCTTTGGTTGGTTTGGAGCCTTGAAGCAAACAAACATACTTTCATATTTGGGCTGAAGAGTTTGGATGCATCATGTTACTTCCAGTGAAGGCCAGGGAAAAGTAACCTCTAATTTATGTCTGTTGGTGGGAAGATGTGGGTCTGCCATAGTAATTGAGCAAGGGCTAATTGTGATGCCTGAAATTCCAGGGATCTGTGACTGGTGCTTTTTCTCTGCTCTTCCCTGACTTGCATCTTCAGGCTTCTGCCTTAGGACACTCTCTTTGCAGGGAAGTGCCGGCAGAGCTACGCAGGTTAGCACGGGGTGGCCAAGTGAACCTTGATATGGAGGATCACCGTGATGAGGAGTATGTGAAACCTAAAAGTGTCTTCAAAGCTTTTACTGGAGAAGGACAGAAGCTGGGAAGGTAAGGACACAGCAGCGCTGGTTTGGTTTGTGAGAGATGTGTGAGTCATTTGAGTTTTGCTGGGTTGAGCCTTTTATTCATCAGAGAGGTGCCTGTGGTATGGAAGCCTGAGAGAGGAGATGAGGTTTACTGGTGTGTGCCATGGTAGGAGGTGGATCCTTAGTTCACAGCGACTATGACATGTCACATAGAAGCAGTATTCCAAGCTGCTGTTCCTGTGGGGGTGTGAAGACCAGCAATGTGGTGCTCCAAAGGGTGAAGGCCAAGACAAGCTCCTGTTGGCTCCTAAATTCTATCTTGCAACTTGCCTTGGTGTCTCTTTGGGATCTCTGGGAGCTGTCCCAGCCAGTGGCCTGGCGCCTTGTGGCCATTTGGTTTCTAACACCTCACCTTGTGTCTTCCTGTACTCAGCACTGCACCCCAGGTGATGGGCACCAGCTCGCCAGCCCAGCAGGCAGAGAATGAAGCCAAAGCTAGTTCTGCGATTGCTATCGATGAGTCAGAGCCCGTCACCAACATCCAGATTCGCCTTGCTGATGGTGGACGACTGGTCCAGAAGTTTAACCACCACCACAGGTACGAACACCCAAGGAGACCCAGGTTGCTGATTGGGATTAAAGTCCTGCTCAAGAGAGCTCTGGGGATCCTTTTATGGAGGTGAAGGGAAATCAAATTATTGTGGTGCTATAAGGTAGCTCTTAACTTTTGTAGAATCACAGGCTTTCAAAACTCATCTAGTCCAATCCCCTGCAGTAAATGGGGACATCTTCAACCAGAGCAGGTTACTCAGAGCTCCAAGGTCTACCCTAATGTGGGATGGTTCCAGGGGTGGGTCTTCTCCCACCTCTTAGGCAACCCAGGCCAGGGTCTCACCACCATCAGCATCAAAAATGTCTTCCGTCTTTGAATCTTAATCTCTCTCTATTTTAGCTTAACCCGTAAGCCCTTGTCCTATCATAATAGCCCCTGCTGAAAAGTCTGTCCCCAGCTTTTTGATAGGTCCTTTTAAGTGCCAAAAGGCTGCATGTGGTCTCTCCTGGAGACATTAATAAGTTTCCAAATTCCAGTTTCCTTAATGAGCCCTGTAATACCAAATCTTTTCTAAGGACCTCGGTAACAGGATCTTCCCTTGTGTTTCCCATGCCTTTTGGACAGGATCCGCGACATCCGGCTCTTCATAGTCGATGCCCGGCCAGCAATGGCTGCCACCAGCTTTGTCCTCATGACCACGTTCCCAAATAAAGAGCTGACTGATGAGAACCAAACCCTGAAGGAAGCCAACCTGCTCAATGCCGTCATCGTGCAGCGGTTAACATAGAGGAACTTTCCTCGTGCTGCCTCCCTGCAGCACACCCATGTCGTCTCGCCCTGTGCCCATGCTGTGCGGTACAGACTCGCGTCTACTCGTAGCTCTGGGTTCTTAGGTCTTGGTTGGACTTTTTTTTTCTCTCTTTAGTTGCCTTTCCCATGTGGTTGGTTTGGGTTTTTTTTGTGAGGATGACAGTGGACTTGAAAATAAATAAAGAAAATGAATCTGTTTTGAAAGGAGGTGCAGCCTCTTGTGCCACACAGATTCTTCCAGGAGAGTTTGGTTGCTCATAGAGGGGAGGAAGGGGAAGGGAAAGGGAGCTCCCAGCGAGCAGGTTCCATCCTTGTCCCCTGTTCATCTCTCTCTTCCAAGGACTGTGGCAGAGTGCTCCCATTGTTTTAATGCATTAAGAGGTACAAGACTGGGCGATTATCAAGATAATGGTTATGCTCCGGTCAGAGCTTTGGGGGTAAGTCGCAAACCAGCTCACCCCATACTTGGGGTGTTGCAGGAGCTGCCTGCTCTGCCTGTGCTTCTCCAGCAGGTCCAGACTGATGTGATTTCAGTTTGCTGTGAGCAACCCTGCTGCTGACTTTTTTTCCTCCTTCCAAGAAAGCTGAATCAGCTTGAAGTGAATGGAAGTGAAAGGCAAACTGAGTTTATCTTCCTGGAAAGCAAGCAGGTTTTTTTTAAGAGGTGAATTACTGAGATGGTGGCAGCATCCAGAATGGCTAAACTCAGACTAGCACCCTTTGATTTGTTTTTCCGCCTCTGCTGAGGACTAGCAGAGCTGAACACTTGTAATTCCCCAGTTTTGATCAGTTTTGCTGTTTGTGCCTTGGGCTCAGGTCTCCATCTGTTTCCTTCCTTCAAAGAGAATTCAGTGGGTGAATTCTTTATGCTTAGACATGAGGGACTGATGCAGTGTCCCACGTATGAGCTGGAGAGGCTGGATTGTGAAGGATCTGAGCATGCTCACAGTGTTCTGAAGCTTCCAGGTGCTCAGCTTGGTGGAGCAGACAGTATGGAGGTGCTGGTGGGGCAGGGCCAGCAAGTTGGGCAGGTTGAGCACCACGAACTGGCTTGGCTGCCTCTATTAATATACCAGGCTGTGCGAGCAGATCCCAGACCTTAGCAAGGACATTTTTACAACAGTTTCTCAACTGAGAGCTGAACTGACATTTTTCATTCCTAAATGGATCTATCATGTGTAACAGCAACTTTGTAAAGGATTATGAAAATAACCATTAAAAACCTGCAGAATAGGAAAAGGGCGTTTGACCCTTTGTGGTACCAACTGCCATCTGTTGTCAGTTTTTGGTTGGGCCCAGCTCTTTTCAGCTTAACGAGATTAAAAATCTCAGCACTTGTGCTTAAAGAGTCTGGTTTACGAGGTGAATGTGTGTCTTGTGACTACACAGTCATCTGCTTGAGACAATACAGAAAATTAAGAACAAGAATTCCCCTTGGAGTGAAGTATAGTCAGAACTGCCCTGGGGAGAGTCATTCATCTTTAATTGTTCATCACTGAGGTTCTGGTTCCTCATCTTCTCCACATGTGCCCTTTTGTGGATCAGGAACATCTTCCAGAGTGCTGGCTAGGCTGTGCTCCTAAAGGAAGCTTGTCTAATAGAATATCAGTACAAATTATTTGTCTCTTCTGTCTTGGTTAGCTGGTGGCATCAGAGGGCTGAGGTCTTTGGCTGGAGGAGCTGAACACATTCGTGCTCCCTGCTGACCTCGTGGATTTCATTGCTTTACTCACTGTTGGCAACCTTCATGTTCAGGATCCTTCCAACTCTGGCCTTGTCAGTGGGATGGAAAGGTGTTAAATTCAGAGTGGGTTGGAGAGGCTTCTCTGCCAGAAGAGAATTTTCTCTGGAGCCGGAAGGTGGCAGTGCTGGAGAGAAGCTGCTCACCACCTCCCATTCTGCGCTGAGAAACTGCCAGCCCTCGGCACCCTGTGCTCCCTTCTCGGTGTCTGTGAGGCTCTCTGAGAACTGCTGCCCTCTTCCTCTGGTTCTTTCCTGTTTCTTGTTTTTGTTGGTAATGAGAAATTCTTATCTCCTCAGCCACCAGGCTGAGCACCAGAGCAGTATCGGTACCCAAGACAGGGGTGTTGTCCTCTAAAGCTGACAAAAGCAGACATGGAACTTTTTGAACCATCTGCTCCGGAGACATGGTGGGACGTTTTACTATAAAGTAATAAAGCAAAAATGTCATTAATGGGGAAGGGATAAAAATCCAGAAGAGGGGAAAGGGGGGTGCTAAAGGAAGATATCTTGATTTTGTAAGGCAAATTACCTTGTCCCTAGGGAAGCTCTTTGGTGTGTGGCAGACTTCTGCAGAAAAGTAAATGCTCATTTCTGATGCTCCTATCGTCCGTGACGGCTGATAGTGAGTTCATTTAACGTTCTCCCAGGTAATGTCTCCTAACTTTCCTTTTCTTTGTTCTAACATAGTCATAGGCTGAGAGCAGAGTTCTCTAAAACCAGCACTATCTTTTAGTTAGTCTCTGCTTCTCATTGCGTGGCAACACAAAACTCTTTCTGGAAGGCCAAGATGACCTTCATGTCCTGGCTGCTTCTGGGAGGTTCCTCACCTCCCTAGTGTCTTTCTTTAGAGTTGGAAAAGGTGGCAGTCTGCTCCTGGGCTGTTCTTCAGAGTCCAGTGCTACTCTCTTAACTGCTTCCAAAGGGTCTTGTTCCTGTTGGTGAACCAGAATGGTTAGAGATGGTCAGTTCAAATGACGTCTAATGAAGAAACAAAAAAAGATTTTGGCTCCAGTGATGTGGCAAAGCCTATCCAAGAATGGGATGTGACAGTCACTGCTGGCAGAGCTGGGAGACCAGAGCTCTCTCTCATACAATAGTAAAACACTAATGATCAGCAGCCCCACATCACTGGTGTTTGAGAAGCTCCTGCATCACACACCTCTATGTTTGCTAATTTATAATTTTGACTTATTTTCTACATTCCTAAAGGTTTTTTTGCTGTTCTGTCTTGCCAGCACCCAGCCTGTCTGTCCCAGTGCAGGGAGTTCCTGAATGAATTCTAGATGTTCTGATGTACTCAGGTACCTTTCCTGACTCATCATTAATTAACTCATTAATGGCTTCTGGGGCTGAACCAGCCCTTCCTGCCCTAATCTCTTCTGTTTTGGTGGCTGTTGAAGTCAGGACTCCCATTGCACTGAGAGATGGCAGCTGGGAGAAGGGGAACATGAGAGCTGCTGGCTGTGCTCAGAGCAGTCAAGGAGGGTTAAACCTTCAGAGGACTTGCTAGTGGAACAGATCCAAATGCTGCCACTTGCTTCTGTGCCAAAATATTCCCATTTGCTGGCTCTAGACAATTATTTTTTTTTCCAGTGGGGCTCCCTTGCCTGTGGGTCATAGTACCCTGAGAAAAGCTGTTTAGCCAGCAGAGATTGGAATTGTTTTTGTCTCACATTGCTGAGCCCCAGGCTGCCTTGAGAGGTAAGATCCCCTGCTTCTGCAGGGGAGAAGGGGCATCTGCAGAGGGAACCTTTCCTTTGTGTGGTGTAAACTCCAGTATTGACCTTCTTTCCTAAACTGCAGAGCAGTTCGCTGAACCTTTGTGCAACAGAAACATGGCTGTAGCTGCAGTGGTGCTGAGGGCTTGCTTTGTTTTTGCAAAACTCATTTCATAGAAAAGACTTTTTAGGTCATCAAGTCCAGCCATTGCTCCAGCATTGCCAGGTCCCCACTAACCCATGGCCCTCACTACACATCTCAATGGCTTTTCAACAGGTTCTTTACCCCTCCACCCTGGGCAGCCTGGGCCAGGCCTGGACAACTGAAGGGAGAAGAAATTGTTCCTTAGGGCCAACCTCAACCTCCCCTGTCACAATGAGGTTTATTCTTGAAAGAATCATAGAATCATTACGGATTGGAAGGGACCTCGAAAGATCATCTAGTCCAATCTGCCTGCAACAGCAGGATCACCTAAACCAAGTCACACAGGAACCCGTCCAGTCGGGTCTTGAATATCTCCAGTGAGGGAGACTCCACAACCCGCCTGGGCAGCCTGTTCCAGTGCTCTGTCACTCTCACTGTGAAGAAGTTCCTTCTCGGGTTGATGTGGAACCTCTTATGTTCCAGCTTACAACCATTGCTCCTCGTCCTATCACTACATGACACCGAGAACAGCCCAGTTCCATCCTCCTGACACCCACCCCTCAAATATTTGTAGACATTAATGAGGTCACCCCTCAGTCTCCTCCAAGCTAAAGAGACCCAGCTCCCTTAACCTCTCCTCGTAAGGGAGGTGCTCCACCTCTTTTATCATCTTTGTTGCTTTATGCTGAACTCTACGCTGAAGAAAAGACTGACTCCCACCTCACTCTAACCTCCTAAATTTCAGGAAGTTGTAGAGAGCAAGAAGAACGATTCCTGCTCTGGTTCTGCTGGCCACACCAGTGCTGATGCAAGCCAGGATTCTGTTGGCCTTCTTGGCCACTTGGGCACATACTGGCTAATCTTCAGCTGCTGCCAACCAAGTCATTTTCCCAGAAGCAGTTTCCATCTGCTCTGCCTCAGGCAACTGCAATTAATGGCAGTGGAAGAGGCACTGTCCCTCTGCTCCAGGCCCTTGGTGGATGAGCTGGGTTGAGATTTCAGACCTTGGCACGTGGTGATATTCAGAAGCTCATTCCCTACAGCACGTAACCAGTGCAAGGCAGTAATGAATAGCGAGATCAGTGCTTTTCACCAAAATCTGCCTCTCTAGCAAGAAGCTGAACCCCACTGCCACGCAGAAGCAGGCTGAGAGCTCCACATGCCCTGCTAGTAATCGCAACATCCTGTCTAGACCCAACGGGGTGATGCTGCCTTCTGGAAGGTGCTGAGCAACATGACAAAAGGCTTTGGGAGGGAGGAGCTGAGCAGAGCAGAAATAAAGGGTTCCTGGGTGGAAGGTAATTGTGCCCTGGAGGAGTGAGAGCTCCACAGCAGCTCTAGGAGGTAACTGTTAGGCCATCTTGTTGGCTTTGTAGTCTGAGAGCAGAAAATGCAGCTTATTTGCACCTGGGGAGTAAATAAGCACTGGAGGAATAAATGCTGAGTAGTTTCCAAAGGTACCTCCTGTCTGTCCAAACTTAACTGTGTGCAGTGAGTGGGTACAAAATGGCTGGGGGGGGGGGAACAAAAAATAAAATCAGGTTTTTTTATTTCCTTTTTGAGTTTCCCCTTGAGTGGGGAGAGAAGTATTTTGCTTCCTTATAGAAAGGAATTTTGCTCTCTCATAGAGATCTGTGCTTAGATATCCTGGTGGGAGACAGTGCTGGCAGAGGTCCAGCTATTTGTTATTGGGGATGTCAGTGAAACGGCAGCAAGGAGAGATGCCACTGAGTCAGTCCGACTGGCTTATTAACCAAGTTGTGACTCAGCCTGCAAAAGGCAGATATTTTTTATTAACCCCCATTGGACAAGGTAAAGCTGAGCTAGAGGCTACATGGTTTGCTGACAGCCTTGGGTTCAACCTTGCACGATTGTAGTCTGCCTTCCCCTGGGGTGCTGCAGAGATGCTGATGTGGGTTTCACGTTCTGCGTAACTGTAGAGAAGAGCAGGGAGAGGGTTTTGCCTGTGTTCTTCTGCTATGGCTTTTGTATCTAAGTTCTGTCTTGGAGACTGAGGTTATGCTGGGGATATAAGAAGGACACAGAACTGTTGGAGTGAGTCCAGAGGAGGCCACAAAGGTGATCCCAGGGCTGGAACACCTGTGCTATGAGGATAGGCTGAAGGAGCTGCAGTTGTTCAGGCTAGGGAAGACTCGGGGGGCCTTACAGCTGCCTTCCAGTACCTGAAGGGAACCTACAGGAAGGCTGTAGAGGGACTTTTCCCAAGAGGATCCCGCAATAGGACAAGGGGGAATGGTTTGAAACTGAAGGAGAGGAGGTTCAGACTAGATCTCAGGAAGAAGTTCTTCAGTGCAAGGGTGCAAAGACTCTGGAATCAACTGCTCAGAGAGGCTGTGGCTGCTCTCTCCCTAGAGGTGTTCAAGGCCAGGCTGGATGAAGCCTTGAGTAGCCAAGTCTGGTTAAGTCATGGCAGGGGGTTGGAGTAGATGATCCTTGATGTCCCTTCCAACCTGAGCCAGTCTAGGATTCTATGACCAAAGTGGAGAAGCCTGCCGACACTAGTGCCAAACAGACCCCGTTAGCAGGCAGAGTCCATTCCATTCCTGCCTTCTGCTGCACCTTCTGTCCTCCCAAGCCCATTTCTCCCTCAGCCTTTGCTTTGCTGAGCACTAGGCACAGTGATGGGCTGCGTGCTGCGAGCACTGCTGCCTTGGGAACTCAGTTGCTCCCACACAGCTAGAGCTAAGTAACTGGGCTCCTACCACTCTTAACGTAGGAGTAATTTTTGGTTTGCCATGCTGGGACTGCTGGGCTCTGTGGGCAATGAAAGGGCTGGCAAAGGGCACTAAGAAAAGGCTAGAATGTGCTGTGCGGGGTCTGCAGTGCTGTGGGAGGTCTCTCAGGAGCTCACAGTCTGCAAGAGGTTGGTAAGTGCAAACCCCCTTTGAGAAAGGAAAATGTGTCCCACACACCCTCTCTCCTCACAGTTACATTGTCCTGTGCTAGGGCAGTGCCAGCACCTTGTACCCGTTAAGGAGAGGGCAAAGTAACAGGGCAAGAGGCTTCCATCCCTCACCAGAGCTGGGCTCCTTGTCTTCTTGGACTGCCCAAGGCAACAAGGGCTTTGCTGGGGAGTGATCTTTCCCGGTGCCATCACTTTGCCTGCTCCTGCCACTCTGGGTTTCATGTGCCGGTTCTTTGCAGCTAGTAGGTGTTGGTGCAGGAGTCCTGAGGTGGCTCCAACATGTTCTTCTGGTAGACTGGAGCTCATGTGAAGGACTTCTCAGCAACCTTGAGACCTCAGTGTGGCAGCAGCTCTACAATGGGGAGGAGCTGCTGGATCCAGTTTGACCTTTGAGGAGCCCCAGGTTTCTCCACTGGACTACAGAAAGCCTGAAAGCTGCTGCCCAAGAACATGATGTCAGGGCATGATCTGGCCATGCTCCTCCCTCAGGGCCAGTAATTTCTACTCTATCAGCTCCTTATTGGGCTCCACAGATGTTGCATCTTCACTTGTCAAAGCTCCATCCAGCTGATCTGCACCTGCCATGTGTACAAGGCAACTTTTTCTTCACCCCACTCAAGAAAACATCTTCCCCATGTGCCACTGATAGACACAGTTGTGTTCCAGTGGTGCTTCCAGGTGGTCACAAAGCTGCTAAGCTGCACAGGTCAATGAAGAAGCTCTCCCACAGAGGAGAGGGGTCTGCAGAGAGGTCAGATCAGCATCCCAGGGTGCTACTTACATGTAGAGCCGTATCTTCTGTGTGCGATAAGCCTTGGAGTGCTCACACCCACACCGAGCTGACCTGGCTTGAGGAGCTGCAGACTGTGGTGGTGCTTCAGAGGGTTTCTGACTCAAGCTCGAGAACACATTGTTAAAGCCAGGCTTGGTGTTTTGTCGTTGCTGCTGACTTTCAAGGGTAATAGGCAGAGCGATGTGCTGAGCACTCTCCTACCCACTGAGAGCATAAAGGGAGCAAAAGCTGCCACAAAACCGTAGAGCTGAGAGAAATGCCTTTGTAATTTTAGGAACAGAGCTGCTGTGGTAATAAGATGTAGTGTGAGAAAGGGCTCTTCAGCAGTGGTAGGACCCTAAAGCTTCAGCCATCCCTGTAGAACAAGACTGGTCTGCAATTTGAAATGTAAGGGACCTGCCTCTGGCTGTGGGACGTAAAAAGCACAAAGTAAACTGGGACCAGACACTGAGGGGCATGAGGAAGCTACTGAGGTTACCTGGCTTGGGGAAAGCAGGTACTCTGCCCCACTGAGTGTGTGGGAAGAGACTGGGCCTTCCAGCCCTGGTGGGCATGGCAGCACTGGTGTTTTTCCCATGGCACAGGGTGCAGAGGGGTTACTGCTAATCACTGCTCATGCTCAGTACTGTCTGGAATGTTGCTTTTTGGGATCATGCCTGTGGTTTTGGAAGCTGCTCCCTGGTACCATTACAATGACGGTCTGTCATCCCTCGAGGGTGGCTGTCGGCTCAAGTGACGACGGCGCAACAAACCGTCTCCACCCCAAACAGGCTGGGGAACCACAAGAGCTGAGGGCAAGAGGAAACTGGATGTGATCCTGGACTTGATTTCACATTACCCAGCTGTCTGTGTGACCCTGCAGTCTGTCCCTCAGCCCAGCTGCCCCTGTGACATGGATGTGTGTCACATGAGATGGCAAGTTCATCATGGGACTGGGATAGAATCAGTGCTGTAGGTTGCTGCTGGGAACTTGCCAGATCCCTGAGGCTTGGTACAGTATTTACTGAAGTTAGCCATGTCCAAATAAAACAGAGCCTTTGCCATCAGCCCTTTTCCTGCATGCTGAAACTTTTCTTGTGCTTTCCCTGTTTATCTGTAGAAATCCCTTGTACTCTGGCCTTTGCAAAAGGCTTCCTTGGAATTAAACCCTGCAAGGGAGGTCAAGGGTAACAAAAAGGGCTTCTTCAAATACATTGCAGCTACAACTACACCTAGAGGCAATGTAGGCCCCCTGCTGAATGAGGTGGGTACCCTGGAGACAGAGGATACAGAGAAAGCAGAGATACTGAACACCTTCTTTGCCTCTGTCTGTACTTCTGGGGGCTGTCTCGATATCAAGCCCCAGAGTGCTGAGACTCCAGAGGAAGTTGAGGCAAGAGAGGAGCCTGCCTTGGTTGATGAGGACTGGGTTAGGGATAAGTTGAGCAAACTGGATGTTCCTAAATCCATGGGCCCTGACGGGATGCNATGTGTCCTTGTGGCCAAGAGGGCCAACAGCATCCTAAGGTGGATCAGAAGCACATCTGGAATATTGTGTCCAGTTCTGGGCCCCTCAGTTCAAGAGTGACAAAGAGAGGGCCCCTCTGCTGGAAAGAGTCCATCACAGAGCCACAAAGATGATGGAGTGGAACACCTCCCTTGTGGGTAAAGGCTGAGAGAGCTGGGTCTCTTTAGCCTGGAGGAGACTGAGGGGTGACCTCATTAATTTTTATAAATATGTGAGGGGTG
>VXBP01007618.1:343576-450771 GCA_013400115.1 Rhinopomastus cyanomelas
GAACATAGAAGGTTCCATATGAGTGTGAGAAGGAACTTCTTCACAGTGAGGGTGACGAAGCACTGGAACAGGCTGCCCAGGTGGGTTGTGGAATCTCCTTCTCTGGAGACATTTAACACCTGCCTGGATATGTTCCTGTGCAGCTTGGTCTAGGCGATCTTGCTCTAGCAGGGGGACCGGACAAGATGATTTTTTCCGTCCCTAATGTTCTGTGATTCTGTGTTTTGTGAGCAGTACATTTCATATGGTTGACATCAACCTCTCCATCACTGGTCTGTGCCCATCTGCTGTCATTTTGACGTACCCATGGTACATCATGGTGACATGGTACCCCAGCAGCACTGTTTGCTCTGGGGTTCAGCAGCAGGACACCAGCCTGTGCAAAGAGCTGGTTTTGTTCTCTTTTCTGAAGCAGCCACTGCACCCTCTCTGGGAGACACTCTCTGTTCTGTTCACCTAAGGTGGACGTCAGACACCACATGGTCCCCAAGTAGGGTTTTGCAAGGGGTTTCTGTCTGTGCTGCTTGGAGAAGCCTGGGAGAGGCTATAGCTGGTGTCACCAGTGCAAATGTGGGGCTGTCTGTCACCACGTTCATGCTGCTGGATACTGTGGAACCCCAACTACCTCAACCTGCTGGCTCTCTTCTTATTATTATTTTATATTGTCTTCAACAGGTTTGCAGGTGGCCTTGTCATGGGAATAGTGATACAAAATTTATGGTAAGCCCCAAACACCACCTCCTCGGTTCTGTTCAACAAGCTCAGGGACTTTCCACCACTGTTGTCTAGAATTTCGGCAGGAGATGTTGGAATGAGTCACAGTGGGATGCAAATTTGTCTTCCCAATGAGAGCAAGAGGTGCAGAAAGGAGTGGGAATTCCCCCAAACTGGGACTCCAATACCAGACTCTAGCAGAGAGTGACAGAGGTGCCTGTTTGCCTTTCTGAAGGCAATAAAAACCTGTCTCCTCTTTAGTTCTGCAGGTTGCCAGGCTGAAGACTGCATATACAATCCCTCTGTTTTCCTCACCCTGCAGCTTCTCTAGGCCCTGCTCCTAACATGCCTGCTGCTCATTGCCACAATCACCTTCTGCCTCCATCCCATCGATGAGGAAGCAATGACAGCGGAGATACAGACAATGGGGTAAATTTGAGCTCCAGGTCACTGAGCATTAGTCTGGGTGTCTGGTTTGGTCCTGGCCTGACACAGAAATGTCATATGGGGGAGGGGCTGCCTGTGTCCAGTCCAGCTCTCCATTCTTTGCCTATGATCCTGTCTAGGGATGCATTTCCCAAAGGGTTTTTGGAGTATTTTGGAGGTCGCTGTCTTCACACATCAGATTCCATGAGTGCTCGTGTGCCTTTTAACACGCATCAGGTACAAAGAATAAACCCAGGGCTGAAGCGGATGAGTCCATCAGGGAAGACGAGGATTTGCTGTGCTGTCAGGATGTGCCACTGTCAGAAAGTCATTGCTTCCTGTTGTTTCCTGTTCCCATGTCCCAAAACCTTGTTTTTGCAACCTCTCCCTGCACGGAGAGGGGGTCCTGCTCCAGCCCTGCCACCTCACCAAAAGCTGGTTTCTCCAGGATTTGGCCTCACCGCTCTTTTGGCAGGTCCCACCAGATCTGGGCAAGGTAGATCCATGCTCTCCTGGGAGAGACTGAAGTGCCAGTGAGGTAGGGCCCCCGACCAGCCCCTGAGCAGGGCTCAGACACTCTGGGTGTCACTTAACCTTGTGGGAAAGTGCTCGCAGAGAATACAGGGGTTGTCTTTTGAGAGGAAACTATTTCTGACCCGTTTAGAGGGAGAAATGCTGCCGAGGTAGTGCTCAGCTTTGTGCTTCAGCCTGCCCTTTCACAGGGAAAGGTTTAGAATTTCTTTGAATAAGGGTGAAGTTCAAGCCAGCGGTGCTTTAAAGCCTGTGCAGGAACAATGACACCTGGCAGTAGGGTGGTGGAAGAGAGCTCTGTCTCTATGTCTGAGCTTTGTTAGCTGAGTCCCTCCTGGGAAAGTAAGAGCTCCTTAGGTGCAAGAGGCTGAAGGAATAGGCAGTGCTGCCTCCATTCAGGCAGCCAGGGAGGTTCCATCAGCTTCTGGTTTTTGTTGGGTTTGGAGGTTATGGCAGAAGCATCAAATGACTGTCAAGAAGAACCAAGTCACTCTTTGAATCGTAGCCCATTGCCAGATCTCCCACAGCATCATCTTGCGAGAGCTGCTTGGCACCCCCACATCTCTCCTGGCAACAGCGAGGGGGCAGCGGGGGGGAAGACGAGAAATGAGCCACATTGTGGCTGGTAGTGCTGAGCTGTGTTCAACCCTGTGCAGAGGCAGAGAGCGACACTGGTTATTTTTAGGGCTAGAGCAGTATCTGACCGTCGGCTGACCTTCCAGCTCTCCAGTCTGGTGCACACTGGCAGCATCTGAGCAAATTATTCCCCAGTTGTGCAACAAATTAATTCGAAGCCTTAAGTCTCGAGGAACAACTTTGCCATCGGTGGGGGAGATGATGTTTTAAAAGCCCATCAGGGTACCTGCAGGACCTTTGTGGCAGCCGAGATTGCTAAGCACTACTCAGACACACACAGAGCCACCTTTTTTTAATCCTCTTTCTACTTTTTTCTTGTCATTTTGTTTTGTGCAGTGTGAAGGATGTTCCTTGGGATGGCCTGGCTAAGTCTGTGGTCGGGTGGCGAGATGCACCACGTTGCTTTCAGCCCTGCTACCTCTGGAATTACAAAGCAAATGCCTTTGAGCATCGGGAAATGCTTCGGTTGTCAAGAGTTTAAAGTCCTGCAGAAGGCATGAATTACCTTCAAAAGCAGAGGACAGAGAAGTGGGCTTGATCTAGAGGTCACACCCTGCAGCACAGTCTGTGAACAGGGCTTGGGCTGCTATAGAGCAAGACCAGACCTACTGCAGAGTATGGAGCTGGAGCTGGCACCATGCATGTGGTGCCTGCCAGCCCCTCTCCTCTGTATCAAATAATGTCCCATTTATTTCTGACAGCATTAAATCTGAACGGTCATGCTTTGCCCTCCTTGGTGTTCCTTATTTTGTGACTTCTGCAAGCAGGTGATCCAGAGAACAGGAAACAGGTTGGGCAGAATAAATTTATTGTCAAGCTTTTGTGTTTCCTCCACAGTTCAGACACCAGAATCTGACCCAAATCTTCCCTGGGTGCAGCAAGGGGTGGTCAAACCTGGCTGAGCTCCTCACCCCTGGTGAAGCACTGGTTGTTGCTGTGACCTTGCTCACTGCTAAGAGAAGCAGGCTATGCCAGGGAGTAAAAAAAAACAAACCCAAACCATCCCCTAGGGCAAGAGCTGCAGTGCCTGACTTGTGCAAACGTGCCTGAGCCAGAGAGGCGAAGGCTGTAGCGTGGGCACACATTGCACAGTATATTCCCCTTTCAGAACATTGTTTATCGCTGCCCCTTGTAGGCAGAACAGGCCCAGCTCTTTGCCAAGGCAGCATTAATCAGGAGGGATGAGGATGTGCCCCTTTCTCTCCACTGTTATTTGTCATCTTTGCACCGAGCCTTGCACATCTGCACTGCTGACAGGTGTGGAAAGTCAGGGACTGCAGGCACCACCTGTGTGCAGCAGCTTTCACGTTTAAAATAATGCTGTGGCATCGAACAAAGAAATAAAACCCCCAAACCTTTGGTATTTCAGTATTTAAGCAAGGAATGGAATCAGTTAAAACTTGCTTCATTCCATTATCTGTTATTTTAAGTCTCCTCCTCTCGTGTCCCATTTTAATGCACTTGCTGTGTGAGAATACTGGCTTTTTGTTAGGCTCTTGGCTGTCCTTGGAACTTCTCTGTTCCCCCATGGACACTCGAGTTCATCTCCTTGAAGTAAGGAAATAGGGCACTTTGAGGCAAAAAAAAAAATTCCTGTGCCTGGAGCGATTCTTTTCTTCTTTTTTACCAAAAAAGAGAAAAGTTGCTGTTGTTCCCAGAAGAAAGTCCTCTGGAGTGTGGGATTGTTCAAACCTGCGTGTCTTTTGCTGAAATGGTAAGGTGGGGCTGGGGCTGACCTACACCAGCACAGAGGCTAAGGGAATGGGGGGCTTCAAATGGAGAAAAGGAGGGTCAGGAGAGAGCTGCTCAATCTCATCAACAGCCTGAAATTCAGGACTTTGGAGCAAGGTGGGAGTCAGTCTTTTCTCCCCAGAATGAGAGAAAACAGCCGCAAGTTGCCAAAGGGGAGGTTTAGGTTGGCCTTGAGGAACAATTTTGTCCCCAGAAGGGTTATCCAGGTCTGGCCCAGGTGGAGTCCCTGTATTTGGAGGAGTTGCAACACCATGGAGAAGTGGGGTGAGGGACAGCGGTTAGTGGAGACCTGGCAGTGCTGGAGGAGCAGTTGGACTCAGTGAACTTAAGGGGCTTTTCTAACAAAAAGAATTCTGTGATTCTATGAATATTGATCTATAAAACTAAGTATTTCGGGTTTATCTGTTCTTCTCCTATGGCCTTTAGTTGTTTCAGGGGAAGCTCAGACATTACAGAAAACTTCATGAGAAGCAATTACTAGGCCTTGGAACAGGCTGCCAGGGAGAGGGCTGAATTGCCATCCTTGGACGTATTTACATGTTGTGGAGATCTGAAGCTTTGGGACAGGGTTTAGCGGTGGCCTTGGGACAGCTAGGTTCATGGCTGGACTCAATGACCTTGAAGGTCTTCCCCAACCTGAACCATTCAGTGACTGTGAGTACAGATGCACAACCCAGCATGTTCCTCATTCCCTGGCTGCTGCCACTGGGCGCCCGACACTCTCCCTCCAGGCACAGCATGATCACAGGACTGCAGACGGGTTTGGGTTGGAAGGGACCTCAGAGATCATCCAGCTGCAATCCCCTGCCATGGCCAGCGACTTCTCACCAGACCAGGTTGCCCAGAGCTCCAGCCAAACTGGCCTTGAACACCTCCAGAGATGGAAGTGCCACAAACCTCCCTGGGCAACCTGTTCCAGTGCCTCANCCCTCCCCCCGGGCTGCGGGAGCTGCGGGAGCGCGATCGGCACCGGCACCGGCATGGGCGTCCATGTGGAGACCATCGCCCCCGGCGACGGTGAGCCCAGGCGCTGCTCGCCCTCCTTTCTCCATTTCCATCACCTCCCGCTTCCTTTCACCTCCTTTCCCTCTACCGGAGCCGGTCCCGGTTCCCCCCGGTGAGGTCTCACGGTTCGTGTTTCCCCCCTTCCCTCCCTCCCCTCCCTGCAGGGCGGACGTTCCCCAAGCGCGGCCAGACCTGCGTTGTGCATTACACGGGTAAGAGCTGGCCCCGGGGGGTGAGGTCTGGGGGTGTCCTGGGGGCTTGAACCCTCCGTCCTGCCCTGCCCAGGACGCTGGGGGTGCTGGGGAGTGGATGTCGTGTTAGCCCCGGGGNCCCGACACTCTCCCTCCAGGCACAGCATGATCACAGGACTGCAGACGGGTTTGGGTTGGAAGGGACCTCAGAGATCATCCAGCTGCAATCCCCTGCCATGGCCAGCGACTTCTCACCAGACCAGGTTGCCCAGAGCTCCAGCCAAACTGGCCTTGAACACCTCCAGAGATGGAAGTGCCACAAACCTCCCTGGGCAACCTGTTCCAGTGCCTCAGATCTCATTTTGGCAACTGAGGAGGGAATTAAAGCTCGCGGTACCCTGAGCTAACAAATAAGTCAGAATCAGCCCCACAAATCCGCCTCAGACCCTCACACCCCGAGCCCGGGGGTCCCTCCGACTCCGCGTTTCCTCGGCAACGGCGCCAAAATGGCGGCAGGGACGGCCGGAACGGGGGGGGNCGTGTTTCCCCCCTTCCCTCCCTCCCCTCCCTGCAGGGCGGACGTTCCCCAAGCGCGGCCAGACCTGCGTTGTGCATTACACGGGTAAGAGCTGGCCCCGGGGGGTGAGGTCTGGGGGTGTCCTGGGGGCTTGAACCCTCCGTCCTGCCCTGCCCAGGACGCTGGGGGTGCTGGGGAGTGGATGTCGTGTTAGCCCCGGGGTGGGTGGTTGGGGGTCCCGGGGGTCTGTCCTGCTGTTGTATGTTTTGGTGGGGCTCTGGGGGCGGTAAAATATCTTCTGGGGGCTGAGCTAAGAGGCTCCCCCACGCTGGGTGCTCCCATGGGACCCCCATGAGTCACCCACACTCCCCCAGGAGCTGTGGGTTCCCCCATGTCAGGGAGTGCAGCCCTCGCCCCTTCAAACCTGTGACACGGGGGTGTCTAGGGGGCAGACACAGACCCCCAACCCAAGGCTGTTTGTAGGGCTTGGCAGTGGTCCTGGGTGCGGGGGACGGAACACTCCCCGTTGTGGGTGACGCCTGGTGGGCTTCAGGGGTTGGGTTTTGCTGAGGGGCTGCCCCAATGGCTGGGGAGGGTCCTTGTCTGCACCGTGCTCTCCATCATATTCTGCAAGCTCAGGGGATCAAAACCAACCTTGGGACCCCCAAATAGTGCTTTGGGGTGTCACCTTGGGGGTCTTTTACCCTTGTTGGCTGCCCTTCGAATGGCCCTGGCTCATCAGGGTGGCTGCTGTGCCCCGGGATTACGACAAGCGGCCCCATTTCTGGCTGGTTTTGTCCTAATAACTGATTCTGGTGCTTTCCACCCTCCCGTCACCCATGGCGGGGGGCGATGGGTGCAGTCTTTCTAGCCCCTGAGCTGCTGCAAGGCCTCGGCGAGCATCCAGCCCATCCCTTCTCCGTGGCCCCCCATCCTTCCCGCTCCCCAGTCAGGAAGCGCCTGGGTCTCCCCCCGGCTGCCCCGTTTCCTCCTGCGCCGGTGGAAGAACAAAGAGAAGCTGGCAGGCGGTCAAGTGGCTCCCGGTGGGCCAAGCCCCAAGCGCCTGCCAGTTTGCCCCAGCCTCATTGGCAGCTCCTGCCCTCCCACCGTTCTGCGGGACCTCCAGCCCTGCACCCCAATAATCTACTTTGGGGTTCCAGCTCCCTCTGTTCTCCATTCCTGGTGCTGCGCTGTGACTTGCTCCCGACAGACCCTCCTCAGCTGCAGCGGTGTGGGAGCGGTTCTCCCATTTCCTTTTGTTGTTATTATTATTATTTTTGTTGTTATTGTCTCCTTTTGGCCTTTTTTCCCCCAGTTCCCTCTGCAGGCAGCAGCTGCTCCCCACTCTTCACCTCAGTAGGCAGCAAGAATCTAATGCCTCTGGGCCCCGATGCTGTTTCCATAGACAAGCACTGCCCATGGCTCCCTGTAGCCTGTCCTGGATAGCCCTGAGTGGGGCTTGGCTCTGCAGGAAACCCTACAAACCTTTGATTTCCTAGCCCCATGCTGGCTCTGTACCAGGCTGCCCTTCACTGGGCAGGATGCAACCCATAGAGCACTTGGATTTGGCTCCTGGGTTGTGGATGTGCAGGGTCATGGTTAAAACCCATGTTTTGAAAAGCAAAACAGAGTGACCTGAGGGTGAGGGAGTGTGGAGAGCCAGATGGGTTGGCCTCCACCTCGCTGAGAGTGGCCATTTCATCCCAGGGGCATTTGACAGACAGTCTCAGTGTGCTGGTCAAGGGGATGGAGAGCAGAGCATCCTCTGAGCCTTCTGCTCATGCTGGGATTGCAGAGGTTTGGGAGCTGGGGAGAACGGGACCCTTTCTACCTGCTTCCATCTTGTGTCCTTGCTCTTTGTGGGGTCTGTGCTGGCAGGGGGAAGACTGTGTGGGATTGCTTGTCATGTGGGGTGGCCCAAATAGCCTCTGATGTGAAATTCTACCATGAAGGACTCCTGGAGAAACTAAACCAAGGAGAAAGTTCCCCAGTATTTTTGGGACTGTGAATAGGAGCGGGAGGGCTGTGTAGGAGGGAGTCTAAGGAAGGGGATGTGGGTTGGTGACCCCCTGTGCTGGGACAGGAGGTAAAACAAGCAGGCTGCTGTGGTAGGGCGGGACTTGTGCTCCCCAGGAGTAGACTGGGATGGGAAGAGAATGTGGGAGACTGTGATGCACCCCACTGTGCTTCTGAGGGGCAAATGGGGGCCTATGGCCATACCGGGGAGCACTGGTATGGAAATTGCTTGGGCAAGTGGCTTTGCCTGTGTGTGTCTTGGATATTGTGTCTTGGCAGAGAGGCAGAAATCTGGAGTGGGGTTGGGGGTTGGATACTGGAGACAACTGGTTTTCTCCAGCATGATAAAGGAGACTGTTGTCCCTCTCCAGCACCCAGTATAGTAATGCTCTCCCCACTGCATTGGGTCCCAACATGTTCCCTCCCAAGGTGTTGGTGGCCTGTGGGACCTCAGCGTCTTCTCCCTGCCTGCGCTGGGGATCTTCTCTCATGCCCAGCCATGGTGAAGGGTGGGCAGAGCCCCCTCCCACATCCAGCTAAGGGTAGTGATGCTGGGAGGGGTGGTGGGATCTGAAGCATTTTGCGGGTGGAGGCGGGATTTAACCTCTGCAGGGTAGCCCCAATTTGACGTGCATCTGGAGGATGCCAGGTGGCCCAGCACTTAAGGGAAGGGTCTCCCATCCTGTCCTTACCTTGGGCTAGAGCAAAAGTGCCCATACCTCTGCTCTGGTCACAAAGCTGGGCTAGGGTCATGCTAGGGGTTGGCACCCTCCCCAGCAACCCCCAAACCTGCAGGTTTATCCAAGGGGCTGCCTCTGCCTGCATCAGCACTGCTCTCCTCCGCCTTGGCCCGCCCAGGGAGGGGATTGGAGCCAAGTCGCACGTTGCAGCCAGCATCTCCCTGCCAAGTGTGGCAGAGACCTGGCAGGGCCATGCTGCCTGGCTGGCTGGAGCTGGGATTGCTCTCCAGAGCCCCTCGCTCCATCCCACACTTCGTGCTCTTCCTCACAGTGTCTCTAGTGCTGCTGATCTCTCCAGAAGGGTCAGAACTTTCACGGGTGGTTTTAGAACTTGATGGGTGGGTGTCCGTAAACCATGTCCAAGGGCTCTGCCCTTCTCAGGGCACTGGCAGTGGTGAGTGAGGAACCCTGGTACAGGAGTAAGCTGGGATGTACTAGGGGCTGGCAGCTGCTCCCGGCACTCTGGTAGAGCAACTCCTTTTGCCAGAGGATGCTTTGCCTCTGTAATAGCTTTCAGATCTCGTTATCTCCTTGCTTGGGGATGGCAGGGATGAGGAAATGATTGCTCATACTTGTCCAGGGCTGGAGAAATCTCCTGGGAGCCTCCCGGGCAGAGGAAGTGCCTGAGATGCAGATGCTTTCTCCAAAGCATCAGAGCCTCTTTGTTTTCCCCGCTGAGGTGGTGGGACAAGCTCCTGTGTGTGAACTTCTTCAACCACACTGGGCCTGAGCAATACTAGTGATTGATTTACCCCCACCCAGGGCTGCTGCAACCAGTGTATTAGTCGCTTAATCCCCATCTCCTGCAGGCAGCTGCAAAATGCTTCCCGGGACTGGATGTGGACAGGTGAGCTCCTACCTGACAGTGTCTTTGCATTCCCCTGACCAAGGCACCCAACAGGATGTTCTTCTGCAGGCAGCAGGTGTCCCATGGGCATCCTGC
Source organism: Rhinopomastus cyanomelas (assembly GCA_013400115.1). Classification (NCBI taxonomy): domain Eukaryota; kingdom Metazoa; phylum Chordata; class Aves; order Bucerotiformes; family Rhinopomastidae; genus Rhinopomastus; species Rhinopomastus cyanomelas. The sequence goes on from VXBP01007618.1 coordinate 353,048, forward strand.
AGGTCTCTGCTGTGACAAGCTGTGTGCCCCTTTGGGATTTTTCCTTTATGGATGCACAAGCTGTCTCCTCTATCCTTCTGAAGCCATCCTGGCTCATTGCAGTGCCTGAGGGCTCAGGGTCAGCTCAGGCCGCAGCTGAGCGGCACTGCTTGTGCCAGCCTGCCCCGTCTGCCCACTGCCAGCGTCCCCGCCGGGCGGGAGGAAGGCCAGCGGACGGGGACCAGTGCCAGATGGGGCTGGAAGCAGGTTTGGCGACAAAGAGGCTTATCCTGGAAGGAGGAACTGAAAAAAAAGCCTTCTTGATTTGCTGTTCCAAAGTTCCGGGCTCTGGGCACAAGTGGCTGAGCTGATGCTCAGAGCCCTGCACAAGGGGATTTTTAATGGTGTTTTTGCTTTTGTGTAATAAAAGCTCAATTCAGTCAACCTGAGAGAAAAGGTGGGCTGCTGGCCCCACCCCCTGCACCATCCCACAGCCCAGAGCTTTCAGTGCTCATTGCCCTGCAAAGCTGATGGCTTTTTTTCCCCTATTGCCTTCTTTCTGTTCAGTATCCCAGTGTGATTCGGGGTGGAGATGTCCCGTCTCGCCCTTCCAGAGACCCATTTTCCCTTGCCCCAGTGAAGAGACGTTGCAGTGCCCTGAGTATTGCTGGGCATGGTTGTTTTTTCAGGACTATAGAGCAGTTTCCAGCCTGGAAAACAGCTTTATGTGGGGCTGTTTTAGAAAGCAAGTAAGTCTTTGGAGGAGAGTTTACTATTGTTCTTATTCTGTAAGACATTGGCTGCATTAACATGGAGCCTCAGCTGCCTTATAGGAGCAGAAGCTACCACCAGCCTGTGGATTTGCTGCTCCTATAAGGCAGCTCTGGCTCCAAGATTCCCCAAGAAGGTCAGGCAGGGAGCAAGGGAGGGGAGGAAATTCCTCCTTCGCTCTTGTTGGGGAGTTATATTTAGCCCTGGGGATATCAGCCCTGCTCAGCGCTCACCACACCGTGTGTGCCAGGGGAATGAGGGCTGCCCCAGGCACTGCTGTCCGGTGCTTGGTGCTTCCTCTACCCATCATCATTCCTGGGTACCGGAATATTGGCTGAAGACAACATGGACTGGGCACAGGGAGGGCTGATGGCAGCTGAGGTGGGGCACTGGAGCCTTGACTCTGTTTTCGATGCCTGAGGATGGAAACCTGCCCATGGAAAGGAGGTGTCAGGCTTGACCCTGCTCTACTGCTAGGCAGTGGGGCTGTGTGATGACAAGGTGGGTTTTTTCCACACCTCCATCCTCTCTCGATCCCAGAGGAGCAGTGAGGACCGATCCTGGTGTGCCCCAAGGCTGAGTGATGCCCCATGGGGTGCTGGTAGGGGGTTTTTCCCCACCAGAGCCACTCCCTGCTGGTGCTTCCCTGAGGTAGAGAAGTCTGAGCTGAGCAACCTCTTTGACTCAGGTCCATGTGAGCTCTTGCGGAGTGGCCATCACCCACTGGGGCTGCCGGGTCATGGCTGGTGTCACCGTTGTCTCTCTCTGTCTTTCCCCAGGTATGCTGGAGGATGGGAAGAAGTTTGATTCCTCCCGTGACAGGAACAAGCCGTTCAAGTTCGTGATGGGCAAGCAGGAGGTGATCCGCGGCTGGGAGGAAGGAGTTGCTCAGGTGCCTCTCAGTGCCCGTCACAGGGAGTTGCAGCGTGGGTGGAGATCGCTGCATGCAGCTCCTTCTCCCTTTTTAAAAATTTTTTTAATGATTTTTATTATTTTATTCCCCTGTGTTTTCCACCCCTCCGCCCCCTCGGTGCTGGGAGCTCAGTGGGTGTGAATATCGCCTTCTGCATTGCCACCTGCCAGATGGCAGGAATGGAGCAGGGCTGGGTCCCAGCAACACCTACGGTTCGGTGGTGACTCAGCGGTGACATTTCTCCACTGAGTCAGCTGTGAGTGAACACGGTGGGGAGCGCTCGGCCCTCCTGCTCCCAACCGAGGTGGCTCCTGCCTTGTGAAGCCCACGCGGAGGGAGGGCTACTGGGTTCACTGTGGCTTCAGCTCCTGCCTAGAACACTGTGACCAACTCTGGGTGTCACCGGGGATATGAAGGTGCTGGTGGCTGTAAGGAATGACCTTGATGATGAAGGACATCTCATGCCCTGCTCCTTTTCCAGCCTGGCATTCCCTTCCGATGTTCTTCCCAGTCCTCTTCTGTCCCCTCCATTTGTCCCGTCTGGCTCCTTACCCCATGTAGAGAAAGGAGTAGGGACAGCTCTGTGTCCCTGTTTCTGTTGTGCCCATTTCCTGACGTCCCTGTTTGTTTTCCTGCCCCCAGATGAGCGTTGGTCAGCGGGCAAAGATGACCATCTCCCCAGATTACGCCTATGGCTCCACCGGCCACCCAGGGATCATCCCACCAAACGCCACTCTAATTTTTGACGTGGAGCTCATGAAATTGGAATGACCTACCCCAGCACTCTGTCCTCGGGTAAGGAGGGGCAGTTGCTTCTGGGGCTTGGGGGTAACTCAGATCTTTTGCCCTAGGCTGGTGTGGGGAGATGGATGGGATGGATGGCAGTGGTGTGAAAAGGATCAGACATGTTTCTGGCTGTGGATAGAAGCTGCTCTCAAGAGGCTGGTGAGCTGAGGATCACCGCAAGTGGAGTTCCAGCCTGGCAGAGCATGTTCATGCCACAGAGGCAGTGGCAATGCTGGCTGATCATGGCTTGGGATCCTCCCCTTGTGTTGCTGACAACTCTCCTCATGGCTCCTGCTCCTGGTGCCCAGGTCCCATGGCATGGGCAGGATGGTTTTCTCCACAGCAGCTCTTTGACGCCACCCTTCCTCTCCTCTCTTCCCAGCAGGTTTTGGCACATGGAGGAAATCCAGAATCTCAGCTTCAAGAAAAAAGAGTGCACATGACTTTGTACGGAGCTTTTCCCGATAGTCCACTACACTCATTGTATAACCTGTACACCTTGATTGAATGCCTTTGGTCACTAAGCTTTGCCTCTGACTCTTCCTCCTCGTATCGTGGTTTTATGTCTTTTGAAACTTAAAATACGCCGTCAACCTCAACTCCTGATTTATTTTGTATTTTTTTGTTTTGAGTCAAGTTCTTAAATCTTGTTTTCGTTCCAGGTGTAGAACTACGTTTTCCCGGTAGCAGATGGGCTCCGCCTTAGCTAGGAGCCGTTTGAACAAAAAGGAAACCCGTTAGTTAACTCAGTTTTGGTGTTTTCAAACCAGAAATTGCTGCTGCTGCAAAAGCCATAGCAGAGGGAGGCTGAACGGATGTGGAGAGTAAAGTAGTGCTAGGATGGAGCGTGGGTGCCCTTGCGTGGCCTTGCCCTGCATCTCAGGCAGGGTTTACTCCCAGTATTGGGTGGGGGGGTTTGCTCTTTCCCCTTGCCTTCGCCCAGCCCCTGTGGAGAGGGTTTTCCACCAGAGCTCCACTACAACCTGGAAATTCCTTCCATTGAGCCTTCTTGAAAGAAAAAGGAAAAGGGCAACAAGCAGCAGGTGCTGCCTGCAGGGGAGTCGTGGGGCTGGGGGGAAGCCAGCTCAGAGAAAAAAACCCCCTTGCCCCCACTCCCCCCACCCCAAAAAGAACCATCAGACCCCAGTTAGCGCCAGTCTGTGCACCCCTGACCACTCCCTCCTGACACCTGATGCTGGTCATCGTTGCTTACATGGTGCAGAGCTTTCCCTGCTGCCATCCCACCTGCCCCCCAGTGATTTGGTCAGAGAATCCGCTGCCGTTCTCTTCCTCCACCGCAGAAAGGTATCAACTTTTATTATTGCAATAAAAATGCTTTATGCTGGCTTTTCTCACCCCTGTGTCCTCGAGGTTTTTGGATGCTGTGCTGAGCTCAGGGGTGCTCTGGGTGCTGTGCCAGGCTTATGTGGTTCTGTAGCCTCCTGAAGTGCTGTGTCAGGCTCACAGGGTACTGTGGGTGCCACAGTGGGCTCAAGGGGGGCTGTGCCGGGCTTACAGTGTGCTGTGGGTGTCATGGTGGGCTCAATGGGATGCTGCACCAGCATCATAGGGTGCTGTGCCAAGCTCATAGGGTGCTGTGGGTGCTATGCCAGTCTCACTGGGTGCTGTGGCCACGGCTTTGTGGTGACGCTTTGGTGCTTGGGACCCTGGAGCTGGCTGGGCTTTGTGGGGAGGTGCTGGCCTGCTGCGATTTGTATAATTAATTACTTCACCATAACTCGTTAAGCACTTCCCTCACTGCCTCTTGCTGCTGTGACCCAGCCTGCACTGGGAGTGTGATGGGTGAATGAGTTTGTGCTCCTGGGGTCCCTCAGTCATGCCTCTTTGGGTATTTATTTCTCTGCTGTAGATGCCTTTTGCTTCTATTCAGAGGCTGGGCATAGCCCTGGCCTGTCCAGCAGCCACCAGTTTCAGGTCATGTCACCCTAAACCCAAAAATCTTTTTTTGGATTTTTTTTTGTTTATTTTCAATGCTGTTCTCAGTGACTCCCCCACCTCACTGGGGCGCCCTGAACCCCCCTTTTCTGGGCTTTGCTGCTGCAGCTCTGGTGTTCACTGTGGGACATTGCATGCCACATGGCAAAGGCACTGCCTGGGCACCACTCGGTGCCAGTGCCTCACCCCGTGCAGTCGATAATGCAGGCAGTCCCAGTGTCTGAGCAGGTTTGCTGGGAGCTCTGCTGTAGGGAGCACCAAGGCTTCTGCGGGTTCGTGTGACATCAGGGTCACTCAGATAATACTGCCCTTAATTGCTACTCAATGAAGCAGAGCGGGGAGCTGCTGGGTACCAGCGTTGCCCTTTGCCCTTGGCTCCGACCACTTCAACTTGGAAGCTTGGGGTGAGTTTGGGCTTCTCTTCCTGCAGCCCTTTTTGCTTTAATTATTAACTGGTGCCAGGCAGTGCCACAGTCCCTGCCCCGAGATAAGGTAAAGCTGGGGGGAGTTAGTGCCTGTAGGCCCAGCACCTCCTGCAAGTGCACATAAGCTATGGATCCTTTCAGCCCCACTTTGGTGGGGATGAGGGTTTAGGGACAGGCACAGACACCTCTCTCTAGAACCCATCTCCCTGCTCCTGGCTGTGTTTGCCAGCAGCTGGGCTGGGCTCGTCCTGCCTGGCCAAGGCAGCTGGGCACTGTTGGGCTAAAAATAACATCAGTAAATAAAACACTTCCTCCTAGCCTGGCAAGCAGGAGCGGAGGCTCATCGGGGAGCTGGGACGTGCCCGGCTGCTGCTCTACGCAGGGGCTGGCACTGTGCCTGCAGTGCCCTTGGCTGGTGCCACTGGCCTTGCGCCCAGCTGGGTGCCCACTTCGAGCTCCTGGGGATGCAGTGGCTTGTGGCATTGCTGGTGCTAGGAAGCTGGACCCCAGAGCGACAGGGTGATGTCCCATGGCAGTGGGATGCCCGTGTGTCCACCCTATGCCCTGACTCAGGTGAGCTCAGATTTTCCACCCTGAGCACAGGATTCCCACGGATAGTCACACCTGGCACGTGCCCCAGGGCCACTGGTGATGGAGCGTGTAGGTCACAGCATCCCGGTCACGTCAGCCCCACGCGCTCGCCTAGTGAGGTGTCAGGAGGAGCCACCCACCCACGCAGGGCTGCTGGCAGTGGGGCACCCCCTTTGACCCCATTCACCCCTCCTGCACTCTTGGCAGTACCCATGATGCCCAGTCTGGGGCACTCACCCATGTGCTAGTGCCAGCAGTGGGGGTGGGGATGCTGTGGGGAGGGGGACACTGTGCTGGTGAATTGGGGGTCACAGCACCATCCCTGCTTCTCCAAAATGCTCAGACCCCTAGGGTGCCAGCCCCACTGACACCTGTCAGTGCCCAACCCCATACCCACAGTGCCAGGGTCCTGTACAGCTTTGACTTCCTCTTCCTCACTTGTGCCCTCCCTGGCCAGTGTCGTCAGCAGAGGCTGCCTGGCCCCTCCCTGGGCTGGGCAGGATGATAAAAGCCCAGGGCAGGGGGTGGCACAGGAAGCCAGGAGCTGTGGACAGGTGAGTCCAGGGGTGCTGAGTTTGGGCTGTATGGGTCCTGCTTAGCTGGGGCTGCTGCTGGGGTCCTGTCTGGCTCTGTGGGGCTCAGAGCTGGGTCTGTGTTTGACTCCTGTGCCCCATGTTTTGGACAGTGCCTGCCATGGGGGAGGGTGGGGTGGCACAGCAGGCACAGCGTGAGGCACATCACGGGCGTGGGGGCTGTGAGGTGCAGTCCAAGGGATTATTGCCGTGGGACATCCCAGGTCTGGATGATGCTGGAACAGCCCCACTAGGCAGGAGGATATGGGAAACAAGACCCATCACCAGCCTAGTGGTGCCTGGGATGCCCAGCCTGTGGCCACCCATGTCCCATTGTTGGGAACTGGTGGAGGTGGTGGCCCAGTGATGTTGCCCTGAGTCATGGCAGGTGACAGCCTGTGTGTGGCACATGAGCTGTGGGGGTGTCTGGGGAGAGACACCTCATCTCCAAACCACCCCATCCCCAGGCACAGCCACAGCAGTGATGGCAACTCTCTACCCCTCCCTGGAAGACATGAAGGGCCACCAGATCCTGCAGGTCAGTGCCAGCACTGTGGTGGTGTTGGGAGAGGGGAGCAGACTCCCAGGGCCGAGGCAGGGGGCACAGCCTCAAGTGAAATCCATCTCTTGGCAGGCACAGGCTGCTGCTGGGGTCAAGACCCCTGCCACGACAGTGGCCACCGAGAAGCCGAAGCTCACCTCAGGCACCGGTAACGTGGGTCACCACTGGCTCCTGCTGTCCAGGGGGGTGTCTGAGGGTGGGAGCAGCTCAGCTAAGAGTGCCCCCTTCCCAGCTCAGTGCATGAGTAGAGGATTAGGGGGTTTCTCTCTGCTGGCCCATGGTCCTGGTGGGCTATGGGAGGTGATGGCCATGAATTGAAGACCCCATGAGCTGAGGTTGCCCTCGATGTGTCCCACAGCACCGTCTGAGCTCTACCCCAACCTGTCTGAGCTGGAGAACTACATGGGGCTGTCCCTCTCCAGTGAGGAGATCCAGAAGAACCTGCTGGCAGAAGACAGCACTGTAGGTGCCTGGGCAGGCAGTTCTGCCTACTCAGACCCCACCTCATGCTGATGGCCTTTAGGGCCATAGCCCCTCCCTGGGCCGGGGTCCGGTGTCTTCACTGTAACCCCTGGCTCCACTGCAGGCACTGAGCCCTGCTGGCACCTCCCTGGGACGGACGGTGGCCCCACTGAGTGGGAACAACCTGGGGCTGCGGCGGGCAGAGATCAAACCAGGCGTGCGAGAGATCCACCTCTGCAAGGACGAGCGAGGCAAGACAGGGTTGCAGCTCAAAAACGTCGACCAGGTGAGGAGCCAGGCTGGCACTGGGCTGTCCATGGCATGGCCTGGCAGGGCAGCACAGGACATAAGCAGGACAGCACATGGTATATCATGACATGGTCCAGCACCGTCCATGGCCTGTCATGAGCACTGAGTCCCTGTGCCAGCCCTGTGTCAGCGCTCCCACTGTGTCCACAGGGCATCTTTGTGCAGCTGGTGAAGGCCAACTCACCGGCATCACTGGTGGGGCTGCGCTTCGGTGACCAGGTGCTGCAGATTGACGGCAGGAACTGTGCAGGTTGGAGCAGTGACAAGGCACAGCGGGTGCTGAAGAAGGCATCACCAGAGAAGATAGTCATGGTGGTACGGGACAGGTGAGTGGCTGGCTGGGTGGGCAATGCCAGGTGGTGCCAGTGCTGACCCCACTGGGTTAATAATTGGACTTTATGATCTTCCTGATGGAGGGGGACTTTGTACGAGGGATCTAGTGATAGGACAAGGCGGGCGGGTTTAAGCTAAAAGAGGAGAAATTTAGATGAGATCTGAGGCAGAAATTCCTCCCTGTGTTCCTGTGCTGAGACACTGGAACAGGTTGCCCTGAGAGAGGCTGTGGCTGCTCCATCCCTGGAAGTATTCAAGGCCAGGTTGGGTGGGGCTCTGGGCAACCTCCCCTGGTGAGAGGTGTTGATGCCCATGGCAGGGGGTTGGAACTAGGTATTTCTGAGGTCACTTCCAACTCAAACCAGTCTGGGATTCTGTGCTCTACTGTCAAGTCTATCTGATCTACAACCCCTTGAAATTCAGGAGGTTGGTGCGAGCAGGGGCTCAGCCTCTTCTCCTTGTGCCAAGTGATAGAAGCAGAGGAAATGGCTGCAGATTGCACCACAGGACAGTTAGGCTGGATGTTGGGATGAATTTCTCACCCAAAGTGTCATCAAACATTGTCCCAGGCTACGCAGGGCACTGGTGGAGTCACTGGGGGCATTTAACTGTTGTGTGGACCTGGTGCTTAGGGACATGGGTTGGGGGTGACCCAGCAGTGCTGGGTCAAAGGTTGGTTTGATGATCTTAAAGGTCTCCTCCAAGCAAAATGACTGTGATTCTCTCCTCAGGCCCTTCCAGCGCACAGTCACACTGCACAAGGACAGTACTGGCCACATCGGCGTGGTGGTCAAGAAGGGCAGGATTGTGTCCCTGGCCAAGGACAGCTCTGCCGCCCGCAACGGGCTCCTCACCCACCACACGATCTGTGAGGTGAATGGCCAGAACGTCATAGGGATGAAGGTAGGGGCTAGGCATGGGCACCATGAGCCCAGGGAGGTGCCATGGGATGTAGGGCAGAGCCAGACATCCCACGGGCCCCCCGTGCTCTGTGCCCTAGGATAAGCAGCTCATGGAGGTGCTGGCAGGGGCTGGCAACGTTGTCACCTTAACCATCATCCCCACTGTGATCTACGAGCACATGGTCAAACGGTGAGATGCACCCCCACCCCCTTGGGGCCCCATGGGGCTCTCCAAAAGGACTCCTGGGCCCCCCCTCAACGAGCACTCACCCCTATGTGCAGGCTCTCATCGGGGCTGGTGAAGTCATCCATGGACCACTCCATCCCTGATCTCTGATCCTGTCTCGTGGGGGCCAATGCTGCCATGGGCAGCCCCCATGTCCTCCTGGCAGCTGGAGAGGGGTGGGGGCTTCAAGTACCCCTGAAAGCAGCTGTTTCAGTACAATCCTCCTCATCTCTATGAGGCTGGGGACTGCAGGGCATTGCATGTCTCCTGTGTGCCCCCTCCTCCACTCCAGCACTCACATCAGCAGGATTGGGCACCCCTCCCCGTGTCCCCAAAGGTCTCCGGCTCCATCAAAGGCAGACACAGACCCAGCGACGTTTATTACATCCAGCACAGACAGCGAGTACAGAACAGGGAGAAACAAATAAAGTCAAATAAAACAAAAGGTTTTTTCTGGGAGGGTGGGAGAGTGTTTGGGGGGGTTACAGCTCTTTTATTTCTTTTTTTTTTCCACTTCTGTATTTTAAAAAAAATATATGTTATATAGATTTGTCTCTCAAATATAGTCGTTACATTTATTCCTCGGCAAAGCTTTGGGGAAGGTCTAACAGACAGGAAACACGGATCCACAAACACACCGCACAACGGGCATCGAGTCCACATCATTCCCTCCCTCCCCCACCCTTCCCACCCCAAAACACCGGCTGCCTCGCTGCTGCTGTTTGGCTCCCAAATCCTCCCTCCCACCCTGGCAGCACCCAGGGGTGGTGCAGTGGGATCATGGAGGTGGGGGAAACACTGTTAGTTCAAGTCATGTAGAAGCCACAGACATTCGTGGGGGTGGGAGCAGCCCTGGCGAGCACCCCCAGTCTCGCCCCCCTGCTGAGCAATCCTCGCTGTCTTTGCTTTTTTTCCCAAAAAAGAAAAAACCTAAGAAAAAGAAAAGGCATTGTTTTTTGTTTTGGGGGTGGGGAGGATATGGCTGCACAAAGGTGCTCGGTGGCATCACCAGGGCTGGGGGCTCACCTGCCCTCCCCATCTGCTGCCTCCCTGGACCCCCAACAACCAGGATTCAGTCTGTACCCCAAAAAAAGTGAATATAGTGCAAAGCCAAGGGGATAGGGGGGCACAGCAGAAGCCCAGTCCAGTTCCATCCCAGTGATGGGTGGGCTTAAAGAGGGGTTGAGACCCTCCCCATCCCACTGTGGGGAAGAGGATGGGCACCAAAGCAGGTTGGCAGGCTGAGGTGAAGGTACCCCACAACCTCCCAGTGCCTCCAGAACTGGTCCCAGTGTCCAAGTAGGGTCTTGCTAACCTCTTGCCGGCAGATGGACTTTGCCATTGTGGTGCAGCCTCCACGCCGAGGGTTCCCATTGTGACCCCCCAAGGCTTTCCTGCTGCAGGGCTGAGTAAGGAAAGGAGATCCCATCCCAGGGTGCAGCTCCACAGCCCCCCGCAGGCATTGTACAGGGATGTCCATGGCATGAGGGTTTCCCAGCGCCGCATCCTGCATTGCCATGTGGCACCTCTGTTCCAGCTCTATTGTTTCCTCCTCCAGGACAAAAAAGCTGAAAAAAGTGGGGAGCACCCCCAGCTGTCCCCCAAGCCCCTTCCCACCCCCTTGAGGCAGCAAAATGAGCTGGATCCAACCAAGGACCCCAGGGAAAGGACACGCCAGGGGGTTACAATCAGCAGTCAGGTCCATGGTGGGAGCAGTTGGTGGAGTGGGGATGGGGAATGGGGTGAGGGCATCATTTTGGGGTGTGTCAGGGCTGGGTGGTGCCACCCGGGCTAGCAACAGGACGACAGCCCATCCTGCGGATGGAGTGGAGGGCGACAGTGCAGCAGCCGCGCAGCAGCGAGCTGATGTTGTAGATAGGCTGACCCTGCCGGCGCTGCGAGCGGCACAGCCAGGCCACTGTGGGCACGGCAGGCACCACCACGGCCAGCAGATCCACAATGAAGTGGCGGCTCCAGTAGCTCTTGGATGGGCTGTTCTCGCAGCCGCTTGATGCCTCCCCTGATGCCTCCTCATCCACCGTGCAGCAGGCAATGGCCACTGAGGGGCTGGTGCCGGGGGGCTGCCGTACCGCTGGGGTGCAGGTGGCGATGCCACCACCATCAGTGCCAGCAGCCGCCAGAGGGGCATCGGTCTCAGCAGCCAGCAGGTCCGTGGCTCTGGTGGGGTTGGTGGGGTCGGCCGTGGCGTCTTCCATTTCGGACACCCAGGCCGAGGTGGGGCTGCCCAGGCTGCAGGCCTGGGACTTGATCACCTTCTCCAGGATGGCGTCAAGGTCGGGCTGGCAGGGCACCAAGTCCGTCTGGATGGCCCGTTCCTGCATGCAGCTGGCCTGCACCCCTGCTTCCACGCTGCCCCGCAACCCCAGCAGCTTCTCGTAGGTGGAACTGGGGGGCAGGTGGACGCCGGGCTCGCCCCCTACCTCCAGTGGGTCCGTGTGCCCGGGAGCATCCTCTGTCCCAGCAAAGCCGCTGTCAGCCCCCTCGTCCACTGAGATGGTCTGTGAGCCCCCCACATTGCGGTCTCCGACCCCCTGGTCGCTCAGCTTGGTGTAGGTAGAGCTGCGGGTGAGAGACCGTGCTGGAGACCCCCCGGCTGACTCGCCAGCCCCCTCCTCCTTGAGCGCCCCATTCTGGGCCACCTCCATGCTGTGCAGCAGCGTCTCCAGCTTCTTGTTCTGGATATTGATGTCCACAAAGTACTTCTGCAGGCCCTTGTCCTTCTCAAGCAGGTTATTCTTTACCGTGTCGATGACCTGCTTCAGCTGCTTGATCTCTTTGCGAGCCTCCTTGAGCGCCAGCTGGGCCTCCACGCGATGGCACTCCTCCTCGATCCAGTCCTCCTGCATCCGCGACAGCTGCGTCTTCAGGTCCTCGATCTCAGCATCCCTGCGGGACATGGGGAGGGCAGAGCCACCATGCTCAGGGGGCTGCGGAGACTGCCCTGTCCTCGCATGCCCACTGCCACAGCAGACACAGATCACCCTATCACACTTGTGTCTGCAACCCAGGGCTTGGGGAGCACCAAGACCAACGCTCAGGGGCTCCCAGGAGTGATGCTCAGAGACTCTCAGAACTGATTCTCAGGAACCCCAGGATTGATGCTCAGGGACCCATGGGACTGACACCCAGCCATCTCCTGAGCGGCTGCATAGCCCAGGGCCACCAAGGGCCATGCAAGACCCCAGGCGGGTGCGTGGCAGCTGGCATGATGGCCGGGATGTGTCTAAGCCTGAGAGGAGCAGATGGGGATTAGCCAGTCTCTGACGCTGAAATTCAGGAAAAAAACATGGCAGAGACTTAACAGGGTGGGTGAGGGAGGGCACAGTCGCCCCAGGCAGGCTGTACAGGCTCCACAGCTCCCTGGATGGGCACCAATGCCAGGTGCCCATGTGCCCACCATACCATTGCCTGGGCAAAAGGCTGAGAACAAGATGCAGTGCTGGGAACCAAGAACCCTCAGTAAAATCAGTCCCAGGACGGAGCTGCCACTGTGGAGGAAGAGAGCTGATGCCAGGACTCTTCCTGCTGGCTCCAGGCGGGGTTTGTGCCTGCCGCTGCCAGGCTCACCTGTCCTGCAGCCGCTCCTGTGTGTCCTTCAGCCGAGCCTTCAGGTGCCTGATGCAAACCTCCTTCTGCTGCAGTGGGGTCAGGTACTGCTCCGGCGTCGGTGGCTTGATCCCATGGTTGTCGCTGCACAGGTTGTACTTGGAGGAGCGTCTGTGGGGACACAAACGTCACCCCCTGACACCAGCTTGGGACACCCCCCAAGGGAGATGCCTGCCATCCCAAAGGAGCCCTGTGGGTGGGATTAGCAGGGGGCTGTCTGGAGTGGACAAAGCTCCCAGTCCTGTGGCCTCAGAATGCTGTGGGGCTGCAGATGAGGCACTGGGGGCATGAGCACAGGAGGGAACACGTGGGCACTGAGGGCTCCAGGTGCCCACACTGAGTTCAGAGGGGAATGATGGGTGCAGATGGAGACCCCCAGGTGGGATCAGCTCCATAGGAGATGGGCAATGGAGGGATTGGGATGGAACAGGTAGGCACAGGAGGTCCTGCCCATGGAGAGCAAGCTGGGACAGATGGCATCTGCTCTGTTGTGGGCCAGTAGCACATCCACACCCTCCTCATGCTATCACTGGGGTGGAGAAACTGCCGTTTCTGTCCCAAAGTCCAGAGCACCACACAGAGACCCTCATGGCCAGAGCAGCTCCTGTGCTGTGGCAGGATGGACTGAAACCTGCAGCCATGGCAGCAGGGTGCTGGGTGCTCTCTGTGGGTGGCAGTGGGGAAGCCCCAAGCCCCTGTGGGTTGCTCCAGCAGCCCCAAGCCCCTGTGCATGGTCCCAGCAGCCCATCAGGCAGAAGCATCACAGTTGGAGTGAACAGGCGGGACCGTGCCCCCGCCATGCCCCCCCCCGTTAGGGGCAGTTTGTGCCCCAGGAGCTCCCCAATGACAAGCCAGGCTGCTGCCAGCTCAAGCCAGACCTTAGTGATGGAATCGAAGCTCTTGTCCAGCATGTCTTTGGTCCTGAAGGACCTTGGGGTGCTCCTGGAGGTGTAGGAGCAGCAGGAGGGACACGTGCAGCGCACAAGCCACAGCCAGGGCAGGATGAAGGGAAGGTGCCAGGCTGCCAGGCAGTGGATGGGGAAGGAGAAGACACAACAACAGCGATGGGCAGATTTGGAGGAAGACGCTGGGATGGGGCTTTCTTTGCGAGACACACCAGAAGCTCCACCGTCTCCAGCCCCTGCAGCCTCCCACGGTGGGCCCCAGCGGGCAGCAGGCAGCAGCGGCACCATAATGGGGTCACCGGCAGCCCCCCTGGGGCCACGGGTGATGGGTTACCTTGGGGTGGGGCTGCTGTCGCTGCCCTTGCAGGAGCCAGAATTGCTGCTGCTGCTCAGCGAGGAGGTGCCGTAGGTGTCCCTCCCGGGGGGCGAGGGGCGCCTGGAGGCAGGGAGAAGAGGCTGCGTCTCAGGCCGGGTGGCTGAGGGCACCGAAGACTTAAAGAAGGAGGCAAAGCCACTCCGTCCATAAACCCCGCGACTGCCAACCACCACACCGAGAAACACACAAGACAAAAGGGACAAAAATAAACAGCAGGGATCAAAATGGCACAGACACGGCAACGGGCACGAGGGCAAGGCTGGGGCATGGGGGTGATGTCCACCCGCTCCCCATCCCATGTTATGGCATTCCCCAGGGACCAAGAGCCCCTCAAGACCCCCCTGAGGAAGCTGGAGCCACCCACTGCTTGGTGCCACGTTGGCACCTTGGCCTGTTCTCAGTGACAGCCCAGGTCACAGAGACCCTGGGAGGGCAATAAATGGATGTTTTTACCTCTCCCCGTCTCTCTTCTCATTTTCCCCCGTTCATCACTGCAGCTCAAGAAGTTCCTCTGGGGCCAACTCCCCTCCCAGCTTCCCCACCCTGATGCCAGCATCCTGGCACTGCTGCCAGGACCCTCCGGACGGACAGACAGACAGGTTGTCCTAGGCTGTGGCACAGACGGACAGAGGGGGAACAATGGGGAGCAGCATCAGAGGGTTCCACATGCACCGTGCAGGGGGCAGCCACATGCACCCCTCCAAAAGCCAGGCTGGGGGGGGCTTTGTGCTGCAAAGTGGCAGCTCATGGTATAGGTGGGGGTGGTGTCTTCCCTGCTGCCAGCCAGAAGAGGTGCCAGGCAGGTGGCAGTGCCCACTGCTGGGGTCCGGAGGCCGAAGCGTATTCACCTGCGCGATCCAGTGGATGAGCGTCTGCCGCCCGGCACAGACATGGCCACGGTGCCAGGGGTCCTGGGCACGGGAGAACTGCAGAGTAAATGCAACAGAGAGAGAAGCTGAAGGCAAGGAAACAGTGCCTGGGGTGTCTGTTTGAGTCCCCAGGGCCACCAGAGCAGGGACAGATATGGGGAGCAGCCCCTGCTGGACATTAGGGCTGGGGTCCCTGCCCCTGTGGGAGGCTGCGTACCCAAGGGCAAGGGGTTTCTTCATGTATAGAGCACACCAGGAACACTGCAGGTACCTGCCCGGTCTAAAGCTCCTTTTCTCACCATTCTCTAGGGATGGGATAAGATTTCCCCTGATCTGAGGATGCCAGGGATGGCATCACTCAGGGCAGTGATGGGATGAGGGCTCTGATGCCCAGTTCTCATCTGGGTAGGCAAGGTGGGCACCTGCTTTGCCTGAATTCACCCAGAAGCAGCAGTGAAACCAGGTGAGGAACCCAGATCCCTGAGTGCTGCAGCAGCAGCACTTAATCCCTTGGGAAGTACAAAGCCCCATTTTCCTATAAATAAATAAATAGGCCAGGCCCAGCAGCTGGCAGCAGAGGCAGCACCCCAGGCACACACAGGGCTGCAGGGAGCATCCACCTGGCACATCCATCCCGGAGCATCCCAGGGCACCACTGCCATTCATGGGGGCAGTGAAGTCCTTCCACCAACCCCTGTCACATTCCCGATGCTGCTATTTGTCCCGGATTTTTGGCAGCGGCAGCCCAGTGACGCGAGCGGCTGGCGGATAATCGATGGGAACACTGAGTGCGGCTCGGCCACGGTTCAGGGCAGACTGACGAGTGGGTTGAGAGGGGGAGGCAACAGATGAGGAGTGGGGAGCACAACCAGCTCACCCCGATGCAATTGCCACCCCAGGGCTTTTTTTCCAGGCTGTCTCTTGCCCTGCTGCTCAAACCCTACAACATTCATCTCATGCCTCTTCTCCCACTACCTGATCCCCAAGCCAGGGCACCGAGAAACCTCCAGAGATGAGGCAAAGACCTGGTGATGTGCAGCTCCACTTACACGTTGGCCCACACTGGGGGATGCCACCACCCCTGGACCACAGCAACCAGGATTTGGGGGTCCTACTGCTCCTCATGGGATGGACACAGCAGAGAGGGTTCAGGCAGAGGGGGAGGCAGCAAAAAAACTGCTTGTGAGCCGGCGGCGAGTGCGGCTGCGGGTTCTGCTAATGCAGCAGCGTGAATCAGCATCGCTGAGTGTGGCCCCGGCATCCTCCGGCAGCACCATGCGGGGCTGCGGCACAGCTCTGGCCTTTCACACCACCCACTGCTACCCAGACAGCAGCCAGCCTGGGCTTTAGGGGGGATTTGTGGCTCCAGGGGTTCCTTTCTTGCCCTCTCATAGCCCCAAAATTCACACCCTGACCTGATGCAGCCCCAGTGGTACTCAGCACCATCATTGCTGCACAGCCATTACCCCTTTGCCAGTCCCCCTGCTCAGGGTCCCGTTAACATGCAGCACCACAGGCAACACTTCTCTGCCCAGCTGGCACCATGATGGGGCTCCTGCAAGCACCCTGCAGCGTACCCCAGAGCCAGGAACAGCTCTGTGGGGAAGCTGGGATTTGTATGGGGTGAGAAACTTGGAGCAGCTCCATGCTGAGCTGTGGCAGGGGTCACCAGAATCCCATGGAAAGCAAGCATCCTCCTGCACTCTACCCAGCTCCCACCTTCTCACTTAGCCCCAGGGAGACTGGCGAAAGCAGCCTGGAACTGGTAATAAATCTCCATTGGTTTTAATCCCAAACGGCTCATTTTGGCCTCCCCAAAAGCCTCCCCATGCCCACGACAGGCGAGGTGGGCAGTCTGAGCACCAAAGCTCCTTCCAACACGGTTAGTGGCTACTTTGCACCCAGGAATTCACTTATTTGCCCTGATTTAGCACTTACTGCCTGGAGTGGGATGCTGGTGTGAGGGGATCCTCCCCACAAGCAACAGGACATCCAAGAAATGGAGAAGCAATGACAAGTCTGCTTTCCTGAGGACCTGCAGAGGGGCTCTCCCTGCCCTCTCTGCCAGCCTGGCCCTCACCCCCCTAGCCCTTCTAGGGGATCATCCCACGAGGATTTAGGGAAAAATACACTGCAAAGGAGCAGGGAGTGTCTGAAGCTGAATAGCAGCATCCTCAAGTGCTCAGCGTGCTACCCAGCAAGGAGGAGGATGGCAGTCACTAGGGCCAGGAAAACACCAACAGCAGGTCCCTACAATCCACCAAACATCTAATAGATGGGGCTTGGGGCTGGAGTTGGAGCAGTGGAAGTTGGAAAGAGGAAATCCTAGGAAAACATCGAGGTGGGAAGGCAACACTGGCTCAGCACAGAGACAAAACCCCAAAAATGACCCTTGGGAGCTCAGCAGCAGGACAGGAACCCATGGAGAGAAGGATGATGTGCGGCTGCCAGCGATTGTGAGTCTGCAGCCTCAGGTCATGGCAAAAGGTGGAGGAGACGCAGCCAGAACCCACATTCCAGCAGAGAGCTGGTGTGGAAAAGGATTTCCTCCACCTTACTTCCCTCTCTGCAGAGGAGGAACATGAGGACCCTCCAGCAGGACACAACAAGCGCAGGAGAATCCTCTGCTTGTGGGTTGCTTCCTACAGAAAACAGAAGAGAGGCTGTACCCAGGGCCTCTGGAGAGACAACGAGCAGCTCCAGCCAAGTGCTACAACCTGAGCCCAGGACATAACCAAGGTCAGAAGGTTCAACCTACATCAGATCCAGAGTTGATGCTGCAAAACCATGTCGGCTCTTCCAGCCCTTTTCAACCTCTGCCAAACACAGCTTGGGTGGACGGGCAGGGCACACACTGCCTGTTGTGGTGGTGAAGGGACCTTCCTGCAGTCCCCGACAACAAACCCCCTGAAAATCAACTTCCAGCCTAGGGCGGCCTTAAAAACCTTCACCCCAAACCAGGGCAACGGAACCAGCCCCACGTTGGAGAAAACCAGCAGCCCCTGAGGGGGCCAGGGCCAGCGTCAGGGTACCACTAAGAGCTGGTACTCTGTGCTGGGTGGGCATAGCTGGGCATGATTGATCCTAGAGACCTTCCACATAGTCACATTCTGCCATAACTGCTCCTGCCACTTGCTGTGGTCACAGCATCAGCCCTGGCAGGGCTCAGCACCAGCTCCAGGCAGGGCTGAGCACCAGCACCAGGCAGGGCTCAAGTGGCCACTGCCTCCCATGCCTGTCTCAGAATCTGGCACCAGCACCCCCAGGCTTAACACATCCCCCACCCCCATTATGACCCCTGGGAGCCACCCACACTGCCACTGTCGTGGGATAGGTGACACTACTGGGGTCTGGGTGTTCCCAAGTTCCATCCTCCCAGTGGAACCCCAGTTATTCCTGGCCACAGACTGGATCTTAGGGATCCCCATTGGGTCCCCAGTTCTCACTGGCCACAGATGGGCTGTGGAGCAGCACTGCCTCCCACACCACACCACATCAGGTGGCAGTGGGTGACAGTCAGCACAGCCCCCTGAACCTCAGTCTGGTGCCCCAGAGGAAGATCTCCTCAAGAATTACGTCTCCAACATCACTATGGGGTGGCTGCCCCAAAGAGGAGCCTCCTCAGACCTCCCAGCCCTACCAGTGATAGGCAGATGCAGCCAGGCAGGTACCACCCCTCTTGAAAACGTCCTGCATGGGAAACAGGTCCAGGAGACCCCCAGAGAGACCCTCATCATCAGCTCCTGAGGATTGCTCAGCCCAGTCCTGGGGTGTTTCACCAGGGCAGGATCATGCTTCCCTCAAATTCCACAGGAACTGGCTGCTGGCTGGCCCAAGCTGCTCCACAAGCTCATCCCATCCCTGGGGGGGAACCCATGGGGCAGGTTCCAGTGCAGGTAACTCTGTCTGGCACCCCCAGCCCTGGGCATCCAACTAGCCAGGAGCTCCATGGCCACTGCATTTCCCTTTGTTAGGAGCCCACTCCAGGGAATTAAGGAAGAGGTCCAGAGGAGATCCCTCCCCACTGCCTTGGCTTGTTCGTTGACGCTCAAACCAAGCAAAGCACTGACCATGGCAACCCACCAGCAAACCCACTGGGGAGAGGGCAGCTGTGCCGGGATCACTTTGTGTATGGAAAAGGACCCAGGGTGAGTTTTGGGGAGGGACTTTTTGGGGGAGACAGTGGCTACTTTGTCCCCGTCCAGGACTTTCCAAGGGAGCATCGATCCCTCCAGGGCTGGGAAACTCTGCTCAGAGCTTCAGTTGGGTCCAGGAGAGCGGGAAATGTCCAGTTGAAGCATCGAGGTGCAAGCCGGGACAAAAGGGCACGGGGCTGTTTATGCAACACCACCGGACAAATCAATTCTGCGAAGCGTCAGGGCGATCCCAAAGCGCAGGAGGCTCTCCTTTTATTCTGCCATTTGTTATAAAACGCTGAGTTGACTCCCCAGAGATTACAGGAGAATGAGGGAGCTCGGCTTTTCCAGCTGACCTGGCTGCAGTGGCCAACGGGGGGGACAGCAGCTCCCGGCACCCAGGAGCTAAAAATCAAGTGCCTGAGTAGAGGAAAAGAGGAAACTGACTGAACTGTTGGGGGCAAAAGCCTCTGTGGCAAGTACTGCAGCAGATGCAGTTGCCATCACAGTGGGAGCTGGGACATGAGACCTACAGTTTTCCCCATGTCTGGGTAGGTCAGTGTTTTGGGGATACGGCTGAGATGACACCTCACAGCCCATCTTGCACCAGGGAGGACAAGGAAGGATAGGGAAAATCCCATTCTGTGAATCTGTGATGCTGTTCCTCTGGGATATGCAGGCAAAAACATGGAGGAAAACCCCAGCCTGCAGCTCCTCCTCCTCTTGGCACCCCGAGCTGCTCTGCCCTGACCACCACCCACCCAGGGCACAGAGCATCAGCCACGGTCCATGGCCTAGTTAAATGAGCATCTCCCATCTCATCCCACCACAATGCTGCTGAGGCACGAGCACCGGCATTGCCCCATCCCCACCCTCCCCCATCCCCCAAAACCCCCGGCAGATTGGGAAATAGGCATTTGCACCTTCTCCCCCAAGGTCACAGGGATCTGTGGCAGCAGGTTTGGGTGCATCAGTCAGGCAGGACTGACCTTGCAGGCAGAAGAGAAAAGGAGCCCCTAGCTTAGAGATCAGCTCAGGTGCTTCCCACACCCCTCCTGAGAAAGAGCATTAAACCAGTACAGCATGGAAATCGCAGTGGCACAGCAGCTCTGGCCCTGCAACACCCTGTCTTGGGGCTGTAGGAGCTGTTCTGGGGCTGGGGCACATGGGGAGGGTCTAGGGTACATGATGAGCATCTGGGGCATGGAGGAAGGCTCTGGGGTATATGATGGGGGCCTAGGGTATGTAATATGGGTCTGGAACATGTGATGGGGATCTGGTGCATGCAGGAAGGGTCAGGGGTATGTGACAGGGGTCTGGGCTATGTGATGTGGGTCTGGAGTATGCAGAAAATATCTGCAGTATGTGATGGAGGTCTGGAATATGTGATGCATCCCCATGATGGATCTGATGCATGCAGGGAGAGTCTGGTGTGCACATTGTGCACACTGTGGGTCCAGCACACAGTGTGTGGGTCCAGCACACAGTGTGTGGGTCCAGCACACAGTGTGTGGGTCCAGCGCAGGTAATACGGATCAGTGACTCATGATGCAGGTCCGGTGTGTGGGATGTGGGTTCTGGTGCATGTAACGCAGGTTTGGCACCTGAGATGTGGGTCTGGTGAGCGTGACGGGGCTCTGAAGTGTTGTAGGGGTCTGGAGTGTGTCATGGGGGTCTGGTGCATGCAATGCTGGTTCAATGTGTGTGCTGCGGGTCTGGCAGGTGTGACTGTGTGTCCAACGCCTGTCATAGGGCTCTAGGATGTAGCATGGGGGTCTGGGACATGCCATGGGGGTCTAATGCATGTCATGGGGTCTAGGACAAGCCATGGGGTCCAGTGCATGTCATCAGGGTCCAGCAAATGCTGTGGGGATGCAGGAGATGTTGTGGGGGTCTGGTGATGGTAGCCCCACACATGACCCACCCCATCCACCTTCTACCCTTTAAACAACCCCCCTTCCCTGCCCCTCCCGATGCGCAGCCCCGTGCTGCGGGTGTCCCTGTCCCNGAGGGAGGGATGGAGGGAGGGATGAGCTTTGCAGCTGCGTAATTCACCTCCCTCCTCTGCGCTCTTAAAGTGATGGCAGCGCCGCTGCCCCCCCCCGCTCCCGTCGGGTTTTCCCCCGTTTCCATAGCAACTCCTTTCTGTCATCCCCTCTTCCTCTCCCTCCTTCCCCCCGCCCTAAATAAACCGAAAAAGCCGGTTTTTGAGGTTCCTCCCCACCGGCGGAGCCCCTAGGGCTGGGAGCGCCCTCGGTTCCTCTCCCCGCGTAACCTCGGAGGAGAATGAGGAGGAAGGGGGAGGTCGGGGGAAGCCGAGGCAGCCCCTGAGCTGCATCCAAACGGCCCTTGAAGTCCTCCCCTAATTTTCATCTCATTAGTGGGACACCCTAATTAATGACGCACTTTGCTGGAGTAGGAGAGTGACAAAGGAAGGGGAATTCGCCTCCTCCAAAAAGGCTTTTCCAGCCTAAAGGGTTCCAGGGGGTTTTCAACATCTGCGGGTTGATCCAGCTGAAAGCAGCAACCAGCAGAAAACCCAGGCTGATGCCCAGGATTTGCCTTAGGAGCTGGTTCTGTCCCTGCCCTCCCTGCTGCCATGATGGGAAATCCTACTGGAAACCACTGGCACCGCCTGGTTGCTCTTGGTGGTGCCTACATGGTGGCTTTGGTTTGGGTTGGGGGACAATAAGGCAATTAACTCTGCCAAGTTATTTAATGAGGAAACATCCAAGGTGAGGCTGCAGGAGATTATTAGGCGCCACCAAGGGACTGTCAGTGGCCAACAAGGCCAGCAGTGTGGCTACAGTACTGGTGGCCATGATAAAGGTTAGCTGGATACCCCTCCTGAGGTACATATGCCATGAGGCACATGGACACCTAAAATCCTACACCTACGGGATGGTAGAGGGAAATTGTTCACCACTGTCCCCGAAGAGAAATGGGAAAGGAGCTGCTGCAGTTCCCAGCTTGGTCTGGGCTGAACTTGGAGAGAGAGCAAAGGAAATGTGTTTCTTCTGCAAAAAATTGAAAGGTTTTCACCCAACAGGGTCACTTTTCCCTCCCTAACACCCCAAATCCCCCTGGAGAACGATGGCCAAGGCTCCTTATTGCTTATTTTATCAAATAGTGGATTAAATATTCATACACAGAAGAATTCAAACCAACCGAGCAGCCAGCCCAGACCGCAGTTTGTTTGCATGTGGACATTTCAGTGCCTTTTTTACTCCATCATTTCCAGAATTTTAAGCAAACCACCAAAACCAGGAGCTCTGAGAAGGTGACTATACAAGAGGGAGGAGTCGGTGAGCCAAGAAAACATCAGCTGGTGATTTTTATGGATTTTTAAGTTCATTTTTATTGATTTAATGGGAAGAAACTTCACAGCACCACAACTAAAAAAACCCACCAACTTCACTGAGCAACAGGAAAAGGTTAAAATGCATCGTAAATTAGATAAAAATACAAAGAACTTTTAACCTGAAATATTATCAGCTGGTTTTACAGAGGTCTACATATAAATAAGTTGATTTTTCTAGGTAAATGTGTCCTTGAACACCCAAATCACCAGATTTTTAGGGATCAGGGTATTTTCCTAGAGCTGCCAGGATTCTTTGAGGGTCAGCGGAGCTTCTCTCAGTCGGAGTATTCAAATGCTGGAGACAGCAACCTTAAAAGATCAAATAGTGAACATTTATGTGACAGGGATAATTTCAAATATTCTAAATTCATGGATGAGGAGTGTAATATGCTCCTCTTACTGACACCACTAACAAATATGAACTCGATTAAAAATAATTTAACCTCCAAAGCTTTTCCTAAAGCCCCTCACCACGTAAATCCCTTACCTAGAACTTCTGTTGTAGCCCTATTTTAACACAATAAGGAACAGCTTGCTGTAGCAACACCTGAATTCAGAGTAAAGACACCAGCGGCTGAGCAGATGCTGTTGGCACAGCCAAGGCAGCTCCGATCTGTTTGAGGAGCCCATTGATCAATTTCCCAGCTGAGAAATGGACACAGAGCTTCCTTTTCCCCAGCTTATCTGACCACCGTGTGGTTGCAGTGAGCATGGAACATCGGGCCAGCGCTGGCTATGATGTCGGTGAAGGGAGTGCTCTGTGTCAGCTCTACAACCGACTGTTTCTTCAGGACCAGGAGGATGTAGAATGTGGCTGCGGCTTCTTTGCGGCTGTTTTCCCTACAGAGCTCTCGAAAAGGGACAGAATTCACCCCGGATTGCTTCAGATGCTGTGGAGGGGAACAGCGAGATCAGAAAGGTCAATGTCCTGACAGGAAAGATCAGAACACACTGTTGCTGAGGTTCCTCCTGACTGGGGTTCTGTGATTGTATGGTTATTATTTCTTGGTTTTTACCAGCTACACTTAGGTAACAGGGTTTGATTATGGGTGTTGCAGAGAACCTGTGAAATATGTTCAAGCATTTTAACAACCAAAAAGGCTGTGAAATCCAACTCCAGCACTGGGGAAGTGTTGGGACCAAAGTTGAGTGTGTTTTGAGGTAAAAACCTGCTCCCTGCACTGTTGTTTCTCTAGTACCTGTAAAGCGTTTAATAGCTGGAGAGTTCTTTTGCTCCATTTTATTTCTTCACTGTCTTTCCTGTTCCTCAGTTGCTCCTGGAGAGGAAATAATCAAAATCAAGAAATAGTCTGGGTTGGAAGTGACCTTCAAAGCTCCTCCAGTCCAACCTTCCTGCAGTGAGCAGGGACATCTCCAACTAGAGCTGGTTGCTTAGAGCCTCATGCAGCCTGACCTTGGATGTCCCAGAGGTTGGGGCCTCTACCACCTCTCTGAGCAGAAGTCACACCCCAAGATGATAAAAGAGCCAAGAGTTATGGCTAGTTGAAGGTCCTGCTGGAGCTCACCAGTCAGGGCCACACTCAGGGGATCTGGGACCTCTGTGGCCAGAGAACAGAACGCTAAGGACGTTCTGCCCACCAAACCCCACTTCCTGATTACAATGCCATTGCTATCTTGGGAATATTTCTGAGCACTAATCTCTTCCATATGATGTAGAGTTGTGCCAGCCCCACGCACACATACATTTGTTCGCTCGGCTCGTGGTGCTTCAGCTGCAGGGCCCAGTGAGGAGCTTTCGGAGAAAACCGTCCCCTCCTGTTGTTGGAACAGAACACAGTGTCAGCAGTGACCCTCTATTGTGTAATGCTGATCAAAGAATTTATGGAAATAAACATTTCCCAAAGCAATTGAACAGTTGCTGTTTCTACTGTGTCTCATCTCACCCAGGGAAGGCCTTTGCTGCAGTGTTTGTCCTGCACCCATGGCACAGACTTCTTGTTTACTGCTCCCTTACACCCCTTTTCGTCATTTGTTTTCACTTCAGTGAGTCTCATGTTCTCCAAAAATGATGAATGGGCATTTGGATCCTTCATGTCCCTGTTGTGATGTTCTGTCAAAGTGCTCATCAAGAAGCTTTTGGAACAGAAGCTACTTAAAGCTCTACCTTCTGTAGTAATAACTGAATATGTTTAAATGGAACCTTGGAATTCAATGACAACAGGAACTACACTGAGGTCACCAGTAATGGGTGGAAACTGCTCACCCTGGCTACACCAGCAGGGTCGTGCCCGTTACTTTGCGACATCAGCATCAACAAATCATTTGTCATTTTTCTCTCGGTCTCTGAGTGAACAGAATCCTGCAGATAACTTGGGTCCTCCACTGTCAGCATCTCTGTTAACAAGGAAAACAGTTTTAAGAGGAAATTATTGTCGGTTGCTGACCTTGAAAACAACATTCAGCACCACAAATCACACCCTGGTTAGGAACATTGACAGAAAGAGCCAGAATGAGTAAATAGGGAATAAACATCACTCCCAACAGGGCCATGGAAGAAGCAGGACTTCCCAAGAGAATTCTTCCTTTTCCCCATGGATGAGGCACTGATCAGAGGAGCAGATACAGCACCTCTTCAGGAGAGCTAAAACCAGACATTTTTTCCTTCTCAAAATGAACCACAACCTTCAAGAAACAAGATATTTCTACAGATTCTGAAACATGAAGTGAGATTTGAGTAAACTCAGACTGAGTGGGAAGCTTTTCCTTTTTCTACAATTAGATGTGTAGTTTTAATTTTATTTCAGGTGAAACCAAATATCATTTCTTATGGAAGGGATTCTTCTCCAAGGAAGAAAGACTCACTTTGCATTCTCAATCAAAAAAAAAAAAAAAAGGAACAGCAGAGTGCTTAGAAAAACTGGTTTAAAAGAGTGATTCACAGCCAATCTCTCTAACATTCCCTTTGCCCTGTAGAATCCCTATAGAAACCCCAACCACGTGTCATTCAGTCCTTATGTAAAATAGGAAATTCTTTCTAGCAGCTAATTTTGCCACAATACAATTAAAACATCACCTGTGGTGTCGTGCTCTTTCCTTGTTTCCTCCATGTCAGCCTCCGCCCACGCTCCGACTCTCCTCATCTTAAATCCACGACCCTTGAAGCATTTTGCAAACAGCTGGAAAGAAGGGAAATTTATTTTTCTGCTTTGGGAGTGTCGCGTCAGATCATTTGCAAACACCAAAGCTCTGAACATGAGCTGTGGACTAATTACAGCAATTACCCAGGAGTCAGATACTTGAATGAGTTTGGTCTGAAAATCTGCCATTTATATATTTTTCAAGTAACAGCCTCCTGCAGCTTCGGCTTTCGCAGTGAACACCATAAAGAAGCAGTTTAGGAGCTCCAACAAGGACCATTACCTTCTGCAGGTCTTCATGAAACACAGGTTGTGCAGCCTCAGACAAGAGATTCTCCACCCCTCCTGATTTCTTCCACTCCATGGTTTTTTTGGTGGGGGGTGCAAGGTCTAACACCGTGAGGGTGTCAGAACAGTTGTTCAGTTGGTTGTATATGGCGTGGCAGCTGAGCTCCTTCACTGCATCCACAAGCAGCTTCCTCTTTCGCTTGTTTTTTTTCCTCTGGCTGACAGCTAAATCGTGAAAATTACAAAATAAAGTCTAAGAAGGTCTGTTCATAGAACACTGTAGCGCTGGGAATTGAGCAGAGAGGCTGCCGACCTCCTGCAACACCACAAAGACACGAGAATCATAGAATCATTGAACAGTTTAGGTTGGCAGGGACCTCAGATATCAGCCAGTTCCAATTCCCTGCCATGGGCAGGGACACCTCTGACCAGACCTGGTTGCCCAGAGCCCCATCCAACCTGGACTTGAACACTTCCAGAGATAGAGAGGCCATAGTCTCCCTGGGCAACCTGTTTCAGGGCCTCAGCACCCTCATAGGGAGGAATTTCTGCCTCAGATCTAATAGAAATATCCCCTCTTTTAGTTTGACCCCATCTCCCCTGTCCTATCACTAGAGTCCCTCATAAAAAGTCCCTCTTCAGTTTTTCTGTAGC
The DNA here is from genome assembly GCA_013400115.1 of Rhinopomastus cyanomelas. Taxonomy (NCBI): domain Eukaryota; kingdom Metazoa; phylum Chordata; class Aves; order Bucerotiformes; family Rhinopomastidae; genus Rhinopomastus; species Rhinopomastus cyanomelas. The sequence goes on from VXBP01007618.1 coordinate 379,149, forward strand.
CCCTTCAGGCCCTGGAAGCTGCTATAAGGTCCCCTCAGAGCCTTCTCTTCCCCAGGCTGAACAGCCTCAACTCCCTCAGCCCGACCCCATATCAGAGGTGCTCCATCCCTCTGGAATATGAGTACAGGTGCATGGGCTGTTTCTGCAGAAGTTTCCACTCAGGCTTCTCCTTCTATTCTTGTCCAGGACATTCAGCTACATGAATTACAGAAGAGATCTGACTATGGTTCTAAAGAACCAGGAACCTGAGGACTCAAGCTAGAACATCAGTGATCTGAATAAGTGATCTGTAACCCATCAGGAAGTTAGTTAAGTGTCCAAAAGCTGTGGGTGTGCTTGACAGGTTCCATTACCTTGTCATAAATTCCTGTAGTTGTCAGTTTAATATTTTAGAATTTAATTAAGATGTAAATACAACAGGCAGCCACACAGATCAGTTCTAGAGCCATAAACTTCCTGAATGTTACTTTGTCAGGCTGGAAAATTCCAGTGTTGTAAATACTAGTGTCAACAGGAACCTGTTTGTTTGCTAACAGCACCCATGTGACAGGCAATGTTTAGATTTACCTGCAGAAGAAAAGAAATGTTTTTCTTTTTAAGTTGAAAGTTAAAATAAAACAAAGGCCTGAAAAGCTACACCCAGAAATCAGCACTGGGTCACTAGCAATGAAAGCCTTCCAGCCAGAATGCCAGCGACACTCATGGTCAGGCCAAGCATGAGCTGCTGGAGCTGCAGAGCAGCGAATCCTCGTTTGGCACATGAGGAGCTTGGGGCAGCTCAGGCGAATAACTCAACTCAGGACTGGTTTTGTGCAGTAGGTACTGTAAACCAGAACTCTGACAGCAGGAGCAGGTGACATCTGAGTGGGGATGATCTGGTTTGCAAATATTTTCACTGACAAGACAAACAAATGTGGTTAAAGCAAACATTCAGCAACAAACCAGGTGGCTTCTGACCTGTATCATCAACTGGCTCCAGCACAAAGCCTTCCTCTCCCAGCACAAGTACCATCTCGGTCATTAGGTGACTAACGTCCCTCACTGTGGTGTCTGCGCTGTTGGCCTCTACTATGAGAAAACCCAGAAAACACCCCAAATTAAAAAAGATAGTTGATGAGATGGAATCATTTCTCAATGTCATGACAAAACAGGAGTAGAAAATTATGATTTTGACTATAATCTCATGGGTTTTTTTAACTAGTAACAACCAGTGCTGCTGCTGCCCACATCCAATCCACTGGTTTCCTCTTGCCGACACCAGAACCTGTGTGAAGGGTGGTGGAGTGGACTGATGGGCTGACCCAGAGGAAAAATCACCTGATAAAATAAGTTTCTAGGGGGAAAAGTGTTTAATTTTGCTGCATATCTGTTTCCAGTCCAGCCAACCGCATGGCAGCACAGACTGTGCTGTGGACATCAACTGGATTCGTGTGAGGAAAGGCCAACACCACTGTTCCAGAACTCTCAGGTTTTAAGGAACAATGTGATTGGGGTAAAAGAATTCAAGATATTCTTTAAAAGCCTGCAGAAACACTTCTCAAAAAGTAATTTCTGTCCTCAATCTCAAACTGAAAGACTAACAGCACCTTCACAAACTGCTCAAATGTCTGTTGGCGCTGAAATGTGGCCCAGAAATACTTGTATATGAAATCCAAAGTTACAGCACCTCCTGATTTGGGTCCCTTTCCCCTACAGGATGGATCAACAGCGTATCCAGCAGGAGGACAACAGCGTCCTAAGCAACATCATGTTACAAACCTAGAATGTCCAAACCAAATTTAATAAAAATAATTAAAACAAAATAGATGAACAGAGTGAAAAGGCACAGAGCTGACTGGGAGTGACCTTGGGCAGTGGCACAGAAACAGTGGGTTTATGTGAGGAGTGTGGAGCAAAGGCTGCAGATTTGATTATTTTAAAGGTCTTTTCCCCCCTAAATGATTCTGTGATTCTGGGACTTACCGGCTGAGCTTTTCTCTGGTGGGTCTTCTGACAAAGAGCGTTTCTCCTCCAAACCAAGCATGTCTTTATCCAGGCCACTCTGCTCGCTCCTCAGCAGGATTTCTGAAGTACAAAATGCTGAGTTTTAATCACTCTGAGCCGAAATAGTCATAAAACAGCCCGACAAAGCCTAATTGTCCTTACTGAAGGTTAATTCCCTGTGGCCAAGCTCGGCTGAGACAGCACAGCTGACTGTGGTGGCATAGAAGGGAGAACATGAGCCTTCATGGAGACATCACCACCTTTGCTTTAAAAAAATGCAATTGTGATGTTTAAATGGTGTAAATGGTTTATGGAAGCACTCTAAACCACAAGGATGTGGAAGCAACTTGGCTGCCACTGGTATCAGAACAATAAGGTTAAAAAATGTTGTAGTGTTTCAGTGTTGGGAGTATAAAATAAATGGGTAAATGTTAAATAGAAATTAAATGCCTCTAATTTTAAAAGAAGCTGAAAAACATCCTTTAAAACAATTTTACTCGGCAACATCTATGTTGATTATCAAGGCAGCAAGAGGCAGAAAAGAGATGAAGCACGAGAACAAAAAAAAAAAAAAAATACAAGATTTCTGTTTGAAAACAACCATTTTCCAGCTGCCTTGTTGGTTTTCCTGGAAGAATAGAAAGGTTGGGAAAGAAACGACTGCTGGCACACCCTACCGATCATATCGGCTGCATCCTCCTCATCTCCAAAGCAGTCATGCTTGAAGGAGTAGGTTTCCTCAGACAGTGCGGGGTTGTCGCCGTTCATGCTCACGTCGTTGCGATCAGCCACGAGGCTGTTGCTGCTCGTTAAGGTGGTGCCCTCGAAGAAGCTCTTTTTCCTGAGTGCATCAGGTTCTACATCTGAAGAAACAAGAGAAATGCTGGTGCTTTGTCTGCACCAGTCATTGAAGTGCCTATTTAACCCTTTCCTAAGCCTTCCAGGAATTTTTAAAAGATAGCTCAGACCTCAAATAGATTATAAATGTATAAATAAATTTTAGCTAATTCACTAAAAAGCAGAAAATGTGTGGCTTGATTTTCAGTCTCCAATTATTACTCGGGCAGAGGATTCACACAGAAATTTTGGTGCTAGACAGGTCAGTCAGCCAAGGATCAAAACAATAGAGATTTTATAGTATAACTATGTATATAAAGCTATAGACAGTTCTATAACCACAGCTTTGGCACTTATGGAATGGGCTCAGGCTGAACCAAACTTGTGCATAAACCACATGTTTTCTTTTTCCTTACAGAATATTTCTTATTTCTCAACTTCTCTCACCAAAGTTTCTATCACAGAGAAGTATATCGGTTTCATAATCCTCTATAAGTGTGATGTCTTCAGCTCTGCTCTGATTCAAGGTAAAATGTTCAGCAACATCAATGGCACTGATGAAAAAAAATTATACAAAATAGAGGGTGAACTAAAACCCATCAAGTGTTCAGACAGAGTCTAACAACCCCTGATGTTTTATCCCAAACCCCTAAAGCTTCTCTGTCTATGACATGCAAACACCAACCCAGGGCTATGTTCACTTCTGCAGAGAGAGAACAACAGTTCCTCAGAGCTATTTGCAGTTGAGGCATTTCGGTTGCTTTTATTGATAGAATTCACTGCCCTGAATTTCCTCTAAACGTTAAAAATAAGCGTGTGGGGACCAGGCACTGTGTGTTTGCTGTAAGTGACACCTCTAAGCCTTGGTGGAAATCTGTTGTCCTGGACCTTTGGGGGCATCAGAGACATCAGAAACATGTCTTGGCCTCCTGCTTTTTTATCAGTTTTTCTAGATTAATGCTGATTTGTGCCAGAAAAGGCAGAGAAAGGCGCTGGCTTTGCTCTGGGAGCCAAGCTGGCTGCTGCTGATAAAATACCCAGGCCCCAAGGAGTAATGGAGCAGAAATTAAACGTTACACAATGGGACAGCAGAACACTGAGTGATTCCTACTCAGAGCTTCCTCATCTTACAAAAGGATTTATACTTATATATATATATTTATCTTTTTAATGTCGTTATATGTTTTAAAAATATATATATATTTATATCTTCTCCTGAGGTTGGAAAATTGTTTACTGGCTTCACTCACACAAATTAAAATTCTAAATTCAACACATTAGTTCATGCTCATTAATTAAACAGACTCTGAGGAGCTCTACAGAAACATGATTCCCGTGGCTTGTAAAGATGCCTCTGAATTTAGGAGAATTTCATAATTTAATTAAAACAATCCTCTCCGAGTCTTGATTAGAGCACAGCCAGGAGATCTGTGACTTCTGAAAATACTAAAACAATGACTAAAAGAAGTTAAATAGGGTAGCTCTTACTTTACATCAGGTAATGGTGCCTCAAAATCATTAAATTCTTCAGGTAACGTAATGGACTGATAAGCAGCCTCAAAGTTCTCCGATGGAAGGTCAACCAGCCCTAAATGAAAGAGAAAACATCACAGAATAAGCGTCAATAAAATAAAAAGCCATCTTATCCCAGGTAGGTATAATAAGACTATAAAGGTGTCAGGACGTTTTAAATAACAGGGAAGGGAAGCTTAGTCAACAGGACTCCCAAGTGGAATGAAATCCTTTCCCTTACGCAGCCTTTCACAGCCATACATTTTTTTTTACAGCAGAGTCTGCTGCAACAGGACCTGAGCTACATTGGGTTTATGACTACTTCAAGTCCCTGAATGGTTCTTGGGGCTGACATTTAGCCTAGAGCCTGTCACAGCTCTTCAGCTGAATGACAGTGTTTCTCTGTCCTCCTCCGTGTCAGCACAACGCTGGTCTCAAGGGGCGAGAATTGCAAATGCTGGGTAATCAGAGAATCCTGGAACAGTTTTGGGGAAAGGGGACTTCTGAAGGTCATCTCCTCCTCCAGCTTAATTTCTGCATCACATCACTTTTGGCTATTCCTGCTGGTGGAGATTCCACAGAGTCCCTGCAAGGCCTGTCTTGGCATTTTACTGCTTCCACAGAGAGTTTTTTTCCCGTCTTCCACCTGAATTGGAGGCCCTGTTGCTGCTGTTGTGACCGTTTTGTCTTGTTCTGCTGCACAGTCCCCTATAAGGTACTTCAGAACCCTGCTAATTGCATTTCTTCTCAAAACATTCACAGACATTAACTAACTGATCAAGGTCTTATATGTGAGAATAACACAGAGCAGACCATGAAGGATGTTTGGGCTGGCAGTGTCCTGCTCTCAGCCTTTATTTTGGATGATGGCATGACCCTAAGCAGAGCGAGCGTGCAGCTCAGTGAAAACAGATTCCTTGTTACTGTGTCTTCCTTGCTGGCCACATGGCTGCAGCTCAAAACCCACCATCATATCTGGCACCAGCACACTGAACATGCTGTTGGTGTCACCGGCAATTAAAATTAATTATCTAGCATTGGACGCTGGATCCAAGCTCCTTCTCAGACCGCCACATCTTTTAAAGGAGTCAAAGGCCTGAAAGGGCATTGAATTAAGCCAGGCTAGCCACCGGCAGTCAGTATTGGGATGTTCAGCTCCCTAATGATGTGAATGGAATAGAAATACCCAAAATTCACTTTTGAAGAAAGAACTGTAAAGGACTTGGGTGGAGAACTGCAGAATTCCATACTCACCAGGGCGAAAGGCCGTTTTCATTTTGGTCAGTGCCTCACCGCAGTCTGCCAGCAGGTACTTGGCTTTCCTGTGATAGATGCGCACCACGCCGAGAAGCAAGTGGCCAGAGGTCCGCAGAGCTATTGTGAACTTTTGTCATTCAAAAAGGAGGCTCAAAAGTTAGCATTTTTGGCAAAACATGGTCAGAACAGAGTTCTAGAAAGAGAAACTAATTGCAAGCAGAAATGCAGAAGCACTACGTGAGCTTAATTATGTATTTAACGACTTATAATGGAGGACCTGGAAGAAGGCTACCAAAAGTGGAAGGATGGCCTCAAGATGCTGAAAATTATTTATTAGATCAGTGAAAGTATCCTGTTCAGACGGCCTGTGCACAATTTCAGGGTGCTTTTTAGACTCTGACTTCCAAACTTTTAAAGACAGTTAATTCTGAGGCAGTTAGGCAGCTTCCTCAAACACCAGTGATGCCCAAACTCCAATGAATAGCCCCTGCAGCTGGTGCTCAAAGACTCTGAAGAAAAGCCAGTGCTACCTGAGGGCACTGATGGGCTCCAGCTGGCCCATGAGGGGCTCAACCCTATACTCTGTGATCCAGAGGTGCCCATCCAGCTTTATCAGCATGAAGAAAAAATTATTGTGGTAACAGCCACTGAGCTGATCAGAAGGCTGAAGCATCTGTCCTGTGAGGAGAAGCTGAGAGAGCTGGGGCTGCTCAGCTTGGAAATTAGGAGAATGTGGGGCGATCTCATAAATGCTGATCAATATCTAACGGGTGTCAGGATGATGTGACCAGGCTCTTCTTGGTGGTAGGACAGTGGGCACAAACTAGAACACAGGAGGTTCAGTTTGAACCTAAGGGAAACCTTTTTTATGGTGAGGGTGGCAGAGGCTGTCCAGAGAGGTTGTGGAATCTCCTGCTCTGGAGACATTCAAAACCGACCTGGATGTGTTCCTGTGAGATCTTCTCTGGGCATCCTGATGATCACTAGAGGTCCCTTCCAACCCCTCCCAGTCTGATTCTATGACCATTTTCTTTGTTTATACATAAATGTTTAACATAGATCTCCAGGAGCAAGCCTGTGAGTGAAGTATTCATACAGCATCACTTAACGAGGTGAGAACCAGAGGGCCATATAACCACACACCTTTGGTGACATGATCTTCTCCACAGTGGTTTCTAGATTGCACTCGAATATATGGGCTTTGGTGAGCTTCTTCTCCCAGTGGGCTGCGAGCCATATCTTGGCCAAGGGCCCACGCTTATTCACCAGCAGGTGCATGTAGAACATGGTGCTGGCATTAAGATTCATGGGCCACCTCAGTCACAACCTCTATGAACTGCTTCGCCAACAGGAGAAGGGTCCTGTGGTATAAAACAGGGAGAGGGATTTAGCAGGACCACAAAGGGGTGGAAGAACTCTGTCAGGAGCAGAAGGGACGGGTAAGAGGAGGTTTAGCATGAGATGACAGGACGAGGAGACCCAACCAAGCGCTGAGGGGATTAGAGGGTTTACTGGGACTTTCAGGGGATGGAGTGGGATCTGGTAGGACACAGGGGGGATGTGACCTCCCAGCTGGGTGCTGATGGAATGTGGGGTGGCAGAGGATGACCCAGCCAGGCACTGAGAGGATGCATTAGGTCTTTTAGGGGATGGGGTGGGACACTGAAGGAGCAGGATCATCCAGCTGGGTGCTGAGGGGATGGGGCGGGGGCTATTTAGTGGTATCTGAAGAGATGGATCTGAATCACTGAGGACATGAGAGGATTTAGTGAGGCTTTCAGGGGTTGGGGGTGGGATTGGGTGAGACCCTGAGAGGATAGGTGGGAGGATTTAGTAGAGCCTGAGAGGATGCGGGGGTGACACGACCCAGCCAGACCCTGAGGGGGATGACACCATTTAGTGACACCTCAGGGGATGGGAAGAGGGAATGGGGGACTTAATAGGACCTGAGGGGCTGGGGTGAGGGGACAAGAGGGTTAAGAGGGATCTGAGAGATCGGGGGGATCAGACAGGACCCTGAGGGGACCCGGACAGTCCTTCAGGGGACGACAGGATTCAGTGGGGACCCTGAGGGGGCTTTATCGGGGCTGGGGGTTTGGGGGACCCCAGAGGATAGAGGGGCCCGGCCGGACAAGGTGGGGGGTGGTTATGGGGCGGGTCGGGGCTGTCAGGATCCTCCGGTACCGCCTCCGGCTCCTGCGCTCTCCCGCCCTCTCCCGCCAAAAGCGCGCGGGGCGGAAGCTGGGCTGGGCGGGGGGTGTTTGCGCGACCCCACTGCCCCTTCCCCGCCTCAGAAGGTCCTGGGAGCCACCCGGGGCAGGTGGGCAGGCGCCGAGGAGGTAGCGGGCTGGGCAGAGCCTGGGGCATGGAGTACCCTGGGAGGCCCCCAAGCTGGTGTAAAACCCACCCACAGCCTCCCCACGACCTGGCTGGGGCCGACAGGGAGCACCCGCAGATCTCCAGGAGCACCCAAGTACCCTAAGAGCACCCAAACACTTGCAGGAGCACTCACACACATCAGGAGAACCCATACATAATTTCCAGAACCGCCCAAACATCCCCAAGAGCACCCACACATCATCTCCAGGATGAACCAAGCACCCCCAAGAGCGTTCATGCATCTCCAGGAGGGCCCACACATCATTTCCAGAACCACCCAAGCATCCCTAGCAGTACCGACACACCTTCATCTCCAGGGGCACCCATGCACTCCCAAGAGTACCCAACCAACCCCAGGACCACCTAAGCATCCCCAAGAGCACCCATACATCATCTCCAAGACTACCTGTGCACACACATACCTTTCCACGGCATGACACTGCTCACTTAATTTGGGTTCCTGTGAATGGAGAACATCTCCCCAGCTCTTCCTCTCTTCCTCCTCCTCTTCCCAACCTTTTCCACCTTTGACATATTCAGAGCCCTCTCAGGAAGCACCACTGCACCTCACTGCTGGCGAGCAGGTCCTGAGTGAGTCCAGACGTGTTTAGAGACTGTCAAGAGGAAGGGGGAACAAGACTAAGACCTTCAGACCTGATCTCTGAGCAGAGACATCACAAAGGCGTGGAGCCACCATCCTGCTGTGCCAACCACTGCTGAGAGGACAAAGCAGATGGCACCTGTCAGAACTAAATTAGCTCCTCAGCAGCTCACCCTCTTCCTGGTGCTATCCATGTGGAGTCTCCTGGTGCTGCCCAGCCACAACCCAGAGCCTCAGCCGTTGCCATGTTACAGAGTACAGGTGGTTTTCCCTGGTGGCCTGATGTTGTCTGAAGATAATTAGGTCTCAGTTATCACCAGAGAAGTTTTGAGCCTCTTCCCAACATGGCTCTGCAGCGGGTCCTACTGGCTGCCAGGGCTCTGACCTGCCTTGAGGTGCCCCAGGCTAGGGCTTGGATGTTGCTTTTGGGGCAAAGAGAGGGCATTCTGCTGTAAAAACACCCTTGGAGCGATGCCTGGAGGGGGCCTCCATGAACCCCAAAACAGGTGACTGCTGACCCTGCAAGGGCATGGCACCCACCTGGACCACCACCAGCCATGCCCATTGCCAACATTGCCAAGCCAGCCCTGCCCACCTCACTGGTGGCATTTTGCAGAATCAGAACCCCCATGGGCATCCTGATGTGTGTAGGGAGCACCGGGGAGGGGGGCATGCCCATGGCACACCAGGAATTGGCAGTGTCAGGAGGTACTTCCAGCCCTCACAAATGGGACTGTGCCTGCTGGTGCGGAGCCAGCGGGTTCCCAAATTGCCCAGCTGCATTTTTCCCCTGACCTCAGAGTCACCTTGAGCCGTGCTGGCTGCTGTGCCAGGGGGTGCTCTGAATACTAAAGAGGGAGGAATAAAACTTCACAGGGCTGGATGAGGGGGTCAGTGATGCCAGCAGGCACCAGGCTGGAAGGGCCCAGATGACCAGAGGTGTCCCACAGCCCTCCCAGCTCCCCCCATTCCTGCCCTCATTGTCCTTGGTTGGTTTGGAGCTCCCTTTTGCTGTTTCAACCCCATTGAATCCTTTAGGCCGAGCGTGTTCCCGCTCCTGGTAGCTGCATTCTGTCCTCGCCCTGCTCTGTCTCAATCCTCTTTCCAAGCCCTCAGAGCTCTTGCAGATTCATTGCGAATTTTGGCAGCCCTGGCTCTGACCTTGGCTGAGACTCTCCTCCCTTTGTTCCTGCACCGGCAGTATAAATCTTGTCTATCTGTCTGTCTCCATCTCTCTTCCCTCCCACCAGTGCCCAGGGATGGAGCAGCCCCTGCCAGCGGCCAGGGACGTAGCAGTCCATGCCAGCCCCAGTGCCACACTCACCCCTCTTCCAGGCTGGGCTGGGCACCTTGGGGGTGCATAATCAGACACCATCCTTGGGTGCTCTGGAGCGGAGACCTCGCCCATGGCTCCACTCAGGAGCGGGTCAGCAGCATTTTGGGTTTTCCCAAAGAATTTGGTGATGCTGGAGGCAGTGGATTCTGGCCATATTCTCCTCCTCCCTGCCCTCCTGTTGGCAGGGATGTACCCACCTGCTCCAGATCCATCTTTTCCTGCTGATTCGGGACAATGTGCATCCCATGACCTACTTGTCTCCAAGCATCCCCTCCTGCCTTCCTGCCGAGTGGGTTGGGATGACAAGCCTCGTTAAACGTGGTGAACGTGTCAGGATGCTCTTAGGGTTATTTTTAATTCTGCTTTTTCTCAGCCCAGTTCTGGATACGTCCCCAGGGACCCCATACTGGGAAGCCTCTGCATTCTGACACCAAGCAATAGGAGCAGACGAGGGCAAAGGGTGTGTGGGTTGGGACACACAGAACCTCCCTGAAAACACAAAAAATAACAAAATGATCTGTATCCCTTATGCCCAACATGGATGGAGGACTCACCCCACAGCCCCACAACCCTGCTCAGGGACTGGAGGTGCTGTGGCTTGATCCTTGTTTAGATAGTGCCATCCCCATGGGGGGATATTACATTGGATACTGAACACCACCGCCAGCTCTTCTGTCCCAGGCTGAAGCGTTGTGTGCCCATCCTAATGCCAGGCCAAGCATTTCCCAGGAATCTGCGGGAATTTGTTCTTGCAGGGAGGCTCTGTGTGCAGCCCTCTCTCAGGGCATGAGGGGGGTCTTGGGGTCCTACAGTCCCAGTGTCCCCAGGTCTGCTCCTCTGGGATGGGTGTGGAACACCCATCCAGTGATGGCACAGTCCACCCTCTCTACTGTGCAAAACCCATTGCACTGCTTCATCTCCTCCACTCATGCCCACCCTGCCGAGGTGCCACAGTGGGAGGCAGAAGGGTCCCTGTTGTAGGTAGGAGGATGCACGGAAGGGTCTCTGTTACTGAGGGGAGTACACTGAGGGGGTCCCTGTTGCATGTTGGGGCGATGCACAGGGGATCCCTGTTGCATGCGGGGCTTGCCCGGCCAGTGCCGGTGTTGAAACGGGGGGTGTGCCGGTGCGTGTCCCCCCCCCCCCACCTCCACGGTGTGTACGTGTGTGTCTGCGTGTGCGTGCGGCGGGGCTGCAGCTCGGAGCACCCCCCGCCCGCCGCCGCGGCTGCTGCACCGGCACCGGGGACACGCTGGGGTAGGCAGCCCGGGGAGCGGGCTGTACCGGAGGAGGGGGGGCCCCGGGACAGGGTGGGGAGCTCGGGGCGGTACCAGCGGGGCGGGCAAACCGAGCGGCAGCTGGGGGTGGGGGGAGCGGCTGTGGGCGCTCCGGGGAACCGAGGAGAGAGAGCCCAAGGGGAAGGGAGTGGGGTGTCGGGCCGGTGAGGAGGAAGGACGGTTTGGGGAGGGGGAGACCACGGGGGACACGACCCGGTTGGGGGAGGCAATTGCCGGGGAAGGGAAAGAGGAAGGGGAAGAAAAAGGGGAGCAGCCTGAGGCGTTGACCCGAGTCCGTTTCGGGGGAGCACCCCGAGCCGGGTGGAGCAGCCCGGGGCAGGGTCTCATCTTAGATTCGGGGGGGAGTATCCCGGTGCGAAAGGTCGTCTCCGGGGAGGGGAAAGCATCCCAGCGCAGCGGGGCAACTCCGGTTCGTCGGGGCAGCTCCGGTTCGGGGGGTTCTCTTTCCGGTACGGGGAGACCATCCCGGTGTGGGGTCTCGTCTCTGGTTCGCGAGGACCATCCCGGGGCGGTTCCCCCGCGCAGAGCGGCAGCCGCTCCATGGCTGCGGAGCTGCGGAGCCCGGTCGAGGCGGCGGTGGCTGCCGGTGTCGGTACCAGTGTCAGCCCGGGGGGTCCTGGTACGGCCCCGGGTCTGGCGCTGGCACTGGGCTGCGCACTGGGCGGAGCGGCACTGGTGGTACTCGCGGGGGCTGTACCACGAGGGGCTCGACCCGACCCCACGGTCCCGGCGCGGCAGATGGAGCGGCTGGAGGCGCGGGCAGCTCGGCTCCGCGCCCGCCTCGACCGTTGCACCGTGGCCGGTTTGGCCCTCTTAGCCCTCGGGGGGCTCCTACTCGCCGCCCTGCTCCTAGCCAATGCTGCCGCCCGCCGCCGCGCCCGGGCTGCCCGCCGGAGCGGTGGCACCTACGGCTCGGTGATGTTGCGCCTGCGGAGGGTCTCGACCGAGGGTTCGCGGGCGCTGCTGGAGAGTCAGAGGAGCCCCCCGCTCCAGAGCCCCGAGGGAATGGGATCGTGGCCCCCCACGCCACAGCCCGACGGCAGGAGCAGGAATGCCCTCACCACACCCTGACACCAGTGCCACACGGTGAGGCTTCACCTGCCCCACAGACTTCAGTCACCTTGGATGCTGCTGCTCCTGTCAGAGCTTTGGGGTGTCCGACTGGACTGCAAAGCTCTTGCCTTGGCTCTTGCCCACACACTGGTACTGGGACCTGGCACTAGGACAACACAGCCTTCAGACACGCCCAATCACCTCCCCAAAACCTTCTGCACTAGAGCAGCAGCACTTGAGAGATTTCCATGCCATGGGCTGGACACGATGCCGAACCTGCATTTGCATCCATCTTCTTACCAGCAGCCCAAGCCTGACTGCTCCTCTTAGGGATGGAGCTTCACGTTTTCCGCCATCAGTGCCCTTTTTTAGCAATAGTTTCTTGTACAACTCTGCCCAGATTTGGCACTTGCCCTGTTCTGGGCAGAAGAGCAGCAGCGCAACCACTGCCTGTGCAGGGGGGCCACCCCCTCTCTCCCACCCCACAGCTCTTTTACCCCAACAGCCCCACTCTCGAGGGTGGTATGAAGACCAGCGACACACACCCACACCATGCTAAGCATTTCACTCCCACCAGCAACACCAGAATGGGGAGCAGAAATGACGATGGCCAACACCTTGGAGCGACGTGGATCTGCTGTTCCCGCCTGCAGCTCTGCTCGGTGGGTGCCCATGCACCACCCTTTGTGCTGAGGGCAGAGGCCTTCGTCTGCAGTGTGAAGGTAAAACTGCACCTCGGGAATTAGACATGAAGCATCATTAAAGTACAATGGTCTGTGGAAAGAAAAAGCCGTATGAGCAGGATGCTGAGAAGTGGAAATAATTATCCCGTAGGACAGTGCGGCCCCACACAAGGTGCTGTTTGTCATGAACCACCACCAGTTTTCAATCCATCCCATAAATTATTCACATCAGTTGTTTCCAGGCAGAGACAAATCTCTCCAGACAGCCCGACATGAGAGGAAAGTTGCTTTTTTTTCAGGCACTGCAGTCTCCTGGGTCAGGTTTTATCCTGAGTGTCCCCCTTGGACTTTAAATATGGTGGAAATGTGGTTTCTGGGGTGAAGGGATGACCCTGGTTGGAGGTAACCTCTGCTGGAGCACCTGCATTACATGGGCACGAGAAATATTGCCCTAAATCAGAGCATGACTCTGCTCGAGAGAGACGGTGGAAAGGGCTGTTGTTGCTTTGTCAGGGGGAGAAATCTGCAGGGCTGGGGGGAATCCACAGGATTGGGGGGAGTTCTGCAGGACTGGGATGAAATCTGCAGGGCTGGGGGGAATCCACAGGATTGGGTGGAATTCTGCAGGACTAGGGGTAATTCTGGAGGGTTGGGGGAAAATCTTGTCAACTGGGATGTAGACATTTAAGGTGAATGAAGTGCATTGAGGACAAAAGTGCCATTAAAGTAGCTCCACTACCAAGAGTTCTGGGTCTGGGGAGTGATTTTGTACAGAGACCCTCGGGCTGAGGTAGAGTGGGAAGTATGTGTAGCTGCTGGTGACCCCAGAGCCACTCAGCCCCATGGTCCTGCGGGGTCACTGGCCTGTCAGTGCAGAGGGGGTCCAGAGTCTTCATCCACTCATGGAAATTTGGTGCAGTTGGGTGGTTTGGAGGCAGCTTTGAGACACTCCAGAAAAAGTCCCCTCCACCTCACTGGGTTCAGCAAAATGACAGGGGAGTGTTTCACCTCCACTTGCCCATTCTGGATCCTCTCCTGTTCCTGCTAGTGAAGCCAGTTTTCCTGTCAGTTGTGGGATAGGCACTGGGAGGAGTGAGATGGCACAAGGAAGGGTCCTGCTGGAGGTGACACTGGGTATGTGGTGTGGCAGCAGGCACGTGACCTTGTCCTTGTTCTCCATCTCCAGGGCTTTGGGGTTGTTTCTGCTTGCGCCAGGGATGAGTAAATTGAGGGAAAGCCCAGGGTGCCTTTCCCAGCCCTATAGAATGGGGGCTGCTTTGTTTTCACCGTCTGTTTTTCCACACCAGTTCATCCTTTGCACTGTACATGGGATCCCAGGAACAGGGAGCATCGTCTGCAGGCTAATTAGCGGTACCGGCAGCTCTGCCTCTGGGAGTGTGTGGGGCAGGTGCCACTGTGCTGGGCGGGCTGGCAGATGGCCTGAAGGACTCTCCAGGGAGCCCAAGCCATTACTGATAATCCAATGTCTTTCTTCAAATGTGCCGTGGGAGGAGGAGGGAGGGCTGTGCCTGTGCCAAGACTGCACGCGCCAGCGCCAGCCACTCTTCATGGCCTCCCTGTAAAATTAACCCGAGGTGTGTTTTGCTGCCTGTGCTCCCTCGCATGTTAATGCCTTCTGCTGCTTTGGGATGGGAATGGGGACATGTGGCTGGAGATGCAGCCACCGTGCTCTGCAGGGTACAACCTCACAGCCATGGCCAGGGAATGCAGTCTGTGCCCCTTGCCAGCCCTGCAGATAGAGCAAGGAATGTGGCTTGGGATCATGGATCCCTGGAAGCCACCTCTGTTGTTCTTGGCTTGTGTGAGAAGGGTTTCCTCCCCACAGAAGTTGAGGAGGGATTTGTGATTTGACACCCTTGTGAAGGCAGCTAAGGTGCTGAACCATTTTGTATGGCAAAAGAAATAACTCTCCCCTCCTCACACCACAGGCAGTCCTAGAGATTTGATGCAACTGCTGGACTGACACAAAGTTCTGCAGGTCCACATCTCTCTCTACACTTTGTGGGGTGAGTCCAGAGCCTTGTTTTATAGAGCCACCCAGAACATCAGAGTTATTCCAGGCATCCTGTCCTGGACAATTCACCCATGAAACGGTGTTATCCTAAGAGTATTTTACGGGGCGACTTCACAGTCCTTGTTCTGTGAGGTCATTTAAAAATCATAGGAGTGGAGGCAAAATCCCCTTCTGCTCCCTTTGGCGTGCAGGAAACTATGGAACCAATTGCTGGAAGAGACAAAATGTGGCTAAAATGGGTTTTTTCACACATTTTCCACTAACAGAACTGCTGGAATAAGAACTCTGGGGAGTAGGGTGTGAGCTGGGATGGTCTCCCATCCCCACAGCGAGGAGGATCCTCATCTGCTTTTACCCGTCACAAAACAGCCTGGCACAGCCCATGGCCCAGGCAGGAGCCTGCGGTGGGCACAGCTCGATGCCAGGCACTTGGCCTCTTTGAAACCTCCATCTCCTCTGCCAGCTGCTCCCCAGGCTGTGCAGCACCACAGACCCGCTGGGGCTGAGCGCCGCAGACAAAAGGTTGTTTATGGGATCCGCCGCAGCCTCTCGTGGCGCTGGCTCTGTTTAATTAGCTTCATCAAAGGCAGCTGCAGCTCTCCCGCCTCAAAGGTTGCAGAATATGATTAATTCAGACGCAGAACACAGCAGCCTCCCGCAGAGATGGGGCCCCTGCGGTAAGGCTGAAGCCGCCTTGCCCCAAGCACCTGTTTCTCAACCCCACACAGCTAAGTTAGGGGCTTTGGGGCTTCTTTCTCCTGTGGATGGGACTCAGACTGCTAAAGGAGACAAGCGGGTCTTACTGAGCTCTGGGTCTCCTCATCCTGCCCTTGCTGAGGTCATAGGCATTGCTCCCTGTTTGCTGCATTTGTAGGCACAAAGGTTTTACAAGGAAAACACCTTCGGGGCAAAGATGTAAGATGGGGGGGAATCATCACTTTCTCCTTGTATTTATGCTGGTGTTGCAGCACTGAATACCCCAAAGCATCAACTAATGGGGCCAAGGTCTCCATCTTCCTAGTACAGAATAATCTCAGAAAGGTGCTGCTGCTCAGGGAAAGGTACAAAGTGGGTTCCCAGCATGAGTCCTCTGCCTCATGGGCAGATCTTTTGGGTTCCCCACCTCATGGCTGAGGAAAGGGGGCTGGAGAGTAGAAAGGACACCACCCAGCAAGCACCAATACAACACCGTTGTCAGGTTTTTATTTCAGCCCCATTTCCAAGAAATAAAACCAAGGGGAATAAAACTAATGCAAACTCCTCACACATCAGCTGCAGTCCCAAAATTAACTTAGCTAGGGGAGCAGTGGGGAAGGGAGTGGTTTTCCAGAAAGAGCTTGGGAGCCAGAGCTCACTCGCCCTCCCCAAGCTATTGGCAGAGTTCTGCCAGGTAGAACCACACCGACCTCATGTGACAGGGAAATGCATCCTATAAACTTCTTCTGTAAAGCAAGTTCCACAGCTCAGTGACCCTCCAGTACGCACCCCCCAAAAGGGTCCTAGCTCAGCTGGGCTCAGGTCTGCTATGGCTAGAGAACCCACATTGGTCCTAGCAGGTTGTGTGGGTACTCAGCACCTCCCTCCAGCCCCTCACTGCTGGCTCAGGGGACTTTGTGTGTACCCTAGGAATGAAAAACAACTGCTACAAGGGGAGAATGGAGCAAGACAGGGCAGGAATTCAGGACCTGCCTCTCCCTTTGCTCAGTGGGCACAGCTATGTGGACACTAATCTGAGCCGCTGCCCAGGGTCTGCCATGGAGACCCCACAGGATGGACTTTCCAGCCCTTCAGGCTGAACAACCCCTTGCTTGGATAAAGCGCAAACCCATTCCTTCAAGGGAAGCCAGCAGCAGTTCATCCTGAGCACCAGAGCAGTGAAAGTGATGCCACCTGAGACAAGCAGAGGAAACCCCAAAGCAGCCAGGCTTCACTCCACATGGAGTCAGAGCGTTTCAGTGGGTGCTAATGGCCAGGACACCCTCAAAGGCGTACGGAAAGAACTGGATTTGTGGCTTCCTCCTTGGGTCTGTGCACAGCGAAACCTTTATAGCTGCTCCCACACTCAAGAAAAACGCTGCTGAAAAGGTCTAAGTCCAAAGTGAAGAGGGGAAAGCGCTTCTGCTTCAGGCGCATGGACGCTCCTCACATGAACATGTCATCGTAACCTGGAGGCGGGAGGTGGTCAGGATCTGGCCTGAAAAGAAATTCAAAGTGGAGTCAAACCAGGAGTCAGGGATGAGCCAGGATGTGCAGTAGCAGCCCAGGAATAGGTGAGTTTGCTGGGCACTGCCAAGTACCCACCCAGATCTACCAGCCCCCAATGGGCCGAACGGGTCGAATCTGGCGCCTGGTGGAACTGCTCCTGGGGGAAGGTGGCCTGGGATGCCTGATGATGGGTCAATGCCAGGCTGTGGGAAGCCAGATCGGAGAGGATCTACGATCATTCCCCCACTCCGACCTCTAGGGAGAGGAAAAGCAGAGCAGATGAGATTAGCAGTGAGAGATGGAGCAAACCACCAAACCTGTGCCAAACCCAAATGCCACACCCTGCTACCACTCAGGGTTATGCCAGCTCTGTGCTCTATGCCATGAAACAAGGTTGGGGTAGGATGCGAATCATGGCTCACCATGGGAGTTTTATGGCCATGCAGCACCAGCAAACACCTAGGTCTGGGGCACCATGGTGCCAAAACACCCCAAAGCCCAGCACAGGGCAGGAATAGCCCTCACCTGTCGCCTTCTGCTGAGCCAGTGCCACACCAGGCACCTGGAGCAGCAAAGTGGCTCCTCTCTCCACCCAGGTCCTTCAAAGAGCTGTTTAGGCCATCACTAACAGCTGGCAAGTCCTGGTGCACTGTGACCATTGCCTGGGTGAAAGCATCTTACCTGTCAAGCCCTTGCTGCAGGCTCAGAGTCCCATCCCTGCTCTCCTAGGCGAGCAGCATGTCCTGCCCTGCACAGTGTTACAAGAGCTTACAGACCCAGCCTTTCCAAATGGTTGCCTGGAAATCATTTGGGGACCACTGTGGCTCCTCAGAGCTGCCCCATGCTGTGAGTGCCATTCCTCAACACTTGGCTTTGTGCAAACTCAGCTGGAGCCTCTGGACACCACTGCCATCCTACAAGTCATTAACAACAGCACTAATGAGTTCCATTAGGCCAGGCCAGCTGCCCAAAGTGTGCTGGGACAGCCAAGGACCCGCCAGGGAGTCTGGGGCTGGAGCCCCAGTGCTGGCAGGTGTCAGTGTACAAAACTGCTTCCATTTACAACCTTTTTGGGGTTTTTTTGTTGTTGTTGTTTCCAGTTAAACTTCTGATGAAGGGCTGGAGGCAGTAAGAGAAACAGGGTGTCCCCCTGTTTCTGTTTGCAAGTGACCTTGCTCTCCCTGTGCTATCAGGTTTCCTACCAGCCACCCCGGCTCCAGGCAGGACGTTTTTAGTTGTTTCTTTTCCAGCTAAACCCACAGAGAATCAGGTCTTGCAAGAGCAGGGGGAAGATGACAGAGGAAAGCAGTTACAAAAAAGACACCTCCAGGCCATGCGATGCTCTGCAACCACTCCAAGAGCTGGTTTGTGTCTGGCTCTGAGCTTTTAACTGGGATGTAAGATGACAGGTTCTCCTCGCCCAACTAAAGCAAAGACATGGTGATGCAGCTGTGAAGATCAGTCCCCCAGACAGCCCTTGAGTGCCTCAGCCAGCCCAGAGGGAGAGGCTCACAACCAGGACTCCAGGACGTGAAGACTCAGCTTTCAGCCTCCCCTTCTCCAGGCTGCTGGGCTGGAGATGCAGCAGCTGGTACCATTTTAAATTAGAGGCTTACAGTCACTTAACGACGTATTCAGCTTTGATTTAGTGAAGGAATTACTGCGTGTTAAATGAATACAAGCTGATTATTAAACAGACGCAGATTGCAACCTACTGTCTAGGCGAGAGACAGGATCTTGTTACCATATTAGAACCACACTGAGCTTTAGCAACCGTCAGCTGCTCCTTTGCAACTGCACTGAGCAACTGTCCCATTGCCGTCTGCACTTGGATGCTCTGCCTCAGCCAGACACCCCCCTAGATTCTGTGAACAGAGGGTTTCCTTGTGCACAGCAAGCACAACCTCCCCCAGCTATACTTACCCTAAAGGATCCAGGTCTGCCCCACCAGCAGCAAAGGGGTTCACAGGAGAAGGCCTGAAACATAGAACACAGTGAGATCTGGAGGTTAGGGATATGGTTTAGTGGTGGGCTTGGGACAGTCAAGTTACTGGTTGATGATCTTAATGGTCTTTTCCAACCTAAAATATTCTGTGAGTTGTTCAGCAGTAGCTGGTGTGGATGGGGGTGCTGTGCCAATGGGTGCTTGCTCACAGCCCCCGAAGGACCCTGGTACTTCCCTGTGGTACTGGGAGCCAGCCTGTGCTGCAGGCTGCAGCAGGGAAGCTGTGGGAAGCTCACTGAGATCAAGGGGATCCTGCTGTTCTCACTGCTCTGTGTTGGAGCTGTCTGTGGAAGCTAGGAGTTTCCAAGCCAGCAGTGCCAGGCTATGCCACACTCTCCAGCATGTCCCAGAACTACGATGGTCCCACTTCCAGGAGCATGAAGGCAGCATTGTGGTGAGCTGGCAGCCAGCTGCCACATCTCCCTGCCGATATGATGGTTTCAGAGCCATGCACAGCTCCAGCCAGTCTGCCCAGGCCTTCCCAAGGGGCATCTCGCACCCTGAGCACCAGTAGACAACAGTAGGGTTAAAGTAGAGCAGGCCCTCTCTTTCTCCCTCTCTCCAGACCAGCCCCACATGCTGCTCACTCCCTCCTGAGTCTGTAAGGCTCCAGCTACACCCCCAGGCCCCCCAGGCAATACTACAGGGTGAAAGCAACACAGAGATCTAGAACAGACCATCCGTCAGCAGAAAACTTAAACCTAAATAAAACTAAATGAAGCCTAAATCAATCCCAAGCCTTCAGTCAACAAGGCTGGGACTGGCTAGGGAGGGTTTGAAACCTCTTCACTCCTGCAAGATGGGGACTGGAGTTTAGTTTGGGGCAGGGCCCATGGCCTAGAGCACTGTCAGCTCTTTACTCACCACGATGGTGCTCTTGTACCTAGTGGCTGCCGGGGAGGGACCCTGTGTGGGTCAGAATCCTGTAGCAGGTCAGGATCCTTCTTCTCAACCTCTGGTTCCTTTTTGGCCTTTTCTGTGGGGGCTCCAAGAGGAGCAATGATGCCAGAATCAATCCTTGTCCTCAGCTCCTCCATGTTCTTGTACACCCTGCAGGGATGGGAAAGGAGTGGCAGGTGCACTGGAGAGGTCACAGAGCGGATGGACAAGCTCAAAATATTGCTGGCACAAAATGTGTACCCAACTGGCATGGGAAATGGGAACAGCACACAGCAGGACACAGCTCAGGGGACAAGAGGGTTGGTTCTGCCCTCAGCTTCAACCTGTAGTCCTACTACCTCCTAAATCTCTCTTGTTTTGCCAAGGAGGCAGAGCAGGAGCTCTGGCTGCATTTCAGGGCTGGCTGACCTGCCCCTGGGGCTTATACTGGGCAGGAAAGGCCTTCAGGTTCCTCCTAACCTGGTTTTTGCCCTGTTCCCTATGCCACTGGGACATTTTCTTCTGCAGAAAATAGCAGGGAACTGAGATTACTTGTGGAAATCATCCAGGTGCTCTGGGTTGATGTAGTCAGTCACTGTCAAGGTCACATCTGCCACCTTCTGAGAACTGCGATCCTGGCAAAAGAGAGATAAAGCAGAGAGTTAGCATCCTGGCAGAACTGGGAATGCAAGAAGAAGCAAGTACAACCACAGCCTAGTGGTTTGGAACACACAGAACAGGTTCACATGCTCCCTGTGAGTGCTCAGTATACAGTGAGACTCTCCCCACTCCCTCCCCAAGTCCAGGCTGAAAAAAGTGAAAGACTGAGCAAAACCACCCTGAGCAGGTGCTTGTTGAGGACAGGAGATCTGCAGAAAAGCCCTGAGCTGGGAAATGGGGCAGGTCCTGGGCAACACCTTCTGTCACACATGCAGCCCCTAACAGCCTCCCAGTTTGTTCCATCCCAAGGGACAAACCTCTGCAAAGTCTGTCTGCCGGGCCAAAGGACCTGCAGGGCCCAGCGTGGCCGCTCACCATGACGTTGAGGATCATACTGTCTTCCACCATGATGGCCTTCAGTAGCAGCTCATGGGCATCATCTGTGGACTTGTAGCGCAGGGTATAGACTTCCTTGTTGGCTTCCCAGCCGACTGGCAGCAGCTCCGACTTCCTCTCTTCAGGACCTGCCTGTGACAGGACATACATGCCCAGGAGCCCAGCACACTACAGGGCTGAGGCAACCTGTCTGGGCTCCAAGAGAGATCCAGGTCCCCTGGAGGGTATCTCCCACTGCCTTCCAGGTTTTGAGTGCAGAAGTAAAGTTGTATTTCCTAGGCACTGACCCTTGGTGGCCTCCCACAAGATCCCTGCTCTGGAACAGAAGGGTCACAACCACCTTTTGCTAAGTGAAGGAGGCAGCAAAGACCCAGACTGGGGGATGATTCTCTTCCCTGCTTGGCAGCAGGATGGAGCTGACTAGGCTGAGCAGGAGGCTGTCATCCTATTTTTCCCAGCCCCACACCAGTGCTGCCATGGTGGGGGGGGGCATTGCCCCACATTGTCTCCCTTCTCTAGGGGACTTTCTCTGCAAGACAGTGCCCTGCATCTCCACCAATGACTTCTCAGCACCAAATCAG
This sequence comes from Rhinopomastus cyanomelas, assembly GCA_013400115.1. Lineage (NCBI taxonomy): Eukaryota > Metazoa > Chordata > Aves > Bucerotiformes > Rhinopomastidae > Rhinopomastus > Rhinopomastus cyanomelas. Next base: position 400,849 of record VXBP01007618.1, read on the forward strand.
ACTCACAATGCACTAGACCCCATCTTAATATTGGGTCCAGCTTTACATTGGTGCTACTGAACCAGCCCCACACAGCTCACAGCACTGGGACAACCTCTAATACACATTTCTTCCTCAACATTGCACTGGACACACCACTAGGGTAAGGGGTTCCTCTTCCCAGTATCAAGATTCCTCCCAGTACTGAGATTTCCCCCTCAGCAGCACATTTCCCTCAGCATTGCACTGGACACCCCTAAACTTTTGGATCCCCATTTCCCAGTATCACACTGACTCCCCAGCACTGGGATCCCCACAGTCCTCATCACCGGGACCCCCTGAACGCCGAACACCAGGACCCTTTTTGCACCACATTTATCTCCAGAATCGCACAGGGTCTCCATTTCCTGGTATCACATTGATTCCACCCCCACCAGCACTGGGAACCCCCATGCACATTTCCCTCCAGCACCACACAAGACACCCCTAAATTGTGAGGTCTCCATTTCGTGGTATCACACTGATCCCTGCCTGCTCTGGGAACCACTCCCAGCACCACATCCTACATTTTGGAGTCCCCGTTACCTGGTGTCCCCCGACCCCTCCAGTACCTTGTCCCTCTACACCCCATGCACCCACCCCCAGCAGCTCTGAGTCTCTCAGAGTCCGCTTCAGTTGTCCCGGACACCCCCACGCCCTCCATCCCCGCTCCCCGGATAAGGCCGAACAGCGACGGGAAGCGCCTCTAGGAAAGGCCGAGGCTTCGCTGCGGCCTCCACAGGAACCGGGCCTGGGGCTTCTTACCTGGTCGCCAGCTCCGAGGCAGCGATAGCCGTACCGGACCAGCTGCCAGTGAATGGCGCAAAGCAGCGACTCTTGCGGGCGGGACACGGCAGGCAGAGCCCAGGCGTACAGCGCTTCCAGCCCCGCCATGGCCGCCCGCAGCGAGCAGGCGCCGGTGGGCCGGGCCTGAGCTGGGCAGGACCGAGTCTGGGGCTGGGCGTTGGGCTGGGGCCGGGCCTGGGGCCGGGCCTGAGGCCAGGAAGGGACCCAGGGCAGCACCGGCTCCGGCGGGGAATTCGCTGGTACCTCGGCGAAGGGTGCCCCCACCCTGTCCCTGAGACTTCCTGCCCCGGCAGTTGTCAAGCGTTAGGGCCTGGGGTAGGTTGTGGGAGCGAATCGTTCCCCTGAGAGTGAAGCGCCCAGCAGCCATCACTGGATTATTTCAGCCCTTCAGTAGTTCCTTCTTATTCGTTACATAGGGTCTTGGTGTTTATCAGCAAAGGCTGAGAGTTCTCAGGTTCTGGGGGTGCTGAGCAGGGGGTCAGTAGCTGAAGGGTGAGGGCAAGAGGGTAGGGCCACACTCAGAAGAGAAGGGCCCCAGAGCGGGGGAAGGGGCTGGAGCACAAGTGCTCTGAGGAGCGGCTGAGGAAGCTGGGGCAGTTAACTGGAGAAAAGGTGGCTCAGGGGAGACCTTATCAAAGGTCTTTTCCAACCTAAACAATTCTGTGATTCTTGCTCTCAACAACTCTCTGAAATTCAGGAGGCTGTTGTGATCAGTTCAGCCTTTTCTCCCTGGTGCCAAATGATAGGAGCAGAGGAAATGGCTGCAAGCTGCACCGGACAAGGGTTAGACTCAATGTTGGGAAGAATTTCTTCACCCAAAAGGTCATCAAACATTGTCCCAGACTGCCTAGGGCAGTGGTGAAGTCACCATCCCTGAAGGGATTTAAGCCAGCAGGTGCTTAGGGATATGGGTTAGTGGTGACCAGGCAGTGCTGGATGGAAGGGTTGAACCTGATGGTCTCAAAGGTCTCCTCCGTGACAATCAGCCATTGGAATAATCTTCCTAGGGAAGTGGTGGAGTCATAGGATCATAGGATGTTAGGGGTTGGAAGGGACCCAAGAGATCATCGAGTCCAACCCCCCTGCCGGAGCAGGACAAAACTATCTAACACAGATCACAGAGGAACGCATCCAGGCGGGCCTTGAAAGTCCCCAAAGAAGGAGACTCCACGACCTCCCTGGGGAATCTGTTCCAGTGCTCCGTGACCCTCACAGCAAAGAAGTTCCCCCTTGTGTTGAGGCAGAACCTCCTCTGCTGCAACTTACACCCAATACTGGACAAAATTCATCTGGATGGGGGCTGACAGCCTGTCTAGATGAGGCTTTGCCAGGAAAGGTTGGACCAGATGCTTGGCCTGTCAGACAACTGTGAACAGATGTCTTAGCAGGGACTGTTGTGGCAGGACAAAGGGTGATGATTTTGAACTCAAAGAGGGAGATTTAAACTAAATAGAAGAAATTGTTGATGCTGAGGGTGATGGGACCGTGGTCCAGGTTGCCAAGAAAGATGAGAGAAGCCCAGTCTCTGGAACCATCCCAGATCAGATTGGACATTGTGGCTCTGAGTAACCTGCTCTGGTTGCAGGTGTCCCTGCTCACTGCAGAAGTTGAATTGTAGGAACTTGAAAGGTCCCTTGAACCCAAACCATTCTGTGTTTTGATGATTGTTGAGGTCCCCCCCACAACCTTGTATTCTGTGATTCAGTGACTCTGTGATTGTGTGATCAGCTGCTGCTTTCTCAATCCAACCTCTAGCTCCTTGGGGACACTCATCTTGACTTCATTATGCATCAATTAATTAACTCGCACTGTTTGCTCTTTCCATTTCACCCTCAAGAAGTCACTGAGGCTGAACAATTGACTGCAGACCACGAGGCCTCCCTGCCTGGCACCCCCTGCAGCTCGGCACTGCCCATTTGCACGAACTATCGCCTGGGAGCTGCTGCCTCTTCCACTATTCCCAGTCCCAGCTCCATGGAAAACGACACCGGCCTCAGCAGGAAAGTCACTGCTGATTTTCCACAGGGCCAGTATTTCAGCACAGGAGCTTCGTGAGGGAGGCATCGGATGAGGTTGCGATGAGAACAGCAGGAAATGCCTCAGCCAGAGCTTTTCCAGTGCCGAGCTTGTGATTCACAGCAGCAAGCAGTGTTTCTGCCCCACAGCTCGCTCCCGGCAGGCAGCAGCCACGGTTGCCGGCTTTGATGGCATCTGCATTTCACTTTCCCGGCACAGCCTGTTGCTGGGTGGGCTTTGTTTGAATGCCCCATCCTGAGGCAGAGTTTGAAATCACGGGTCTACCTCCAGAAATCTGATCCTAACTCCTGGATCTCAGCAATGCAAATGGGCTTCGGCTGTCCTGGTGCAGGTGCTGTGGCACATGGGGCTTTGGGATCAGCAACAGCATGAGCTGGCAGTGCCTTGGCGGGGCAAGAGCTCCGGGAATTGCCGAGTTCTCACCACACTATTGATTCTCCTTCCAATTTGCTGCCATCTCTGTTCTCCTACTGTCTGCCAGTCCAGCTGCTGACCCATCACTGCATGCTCCCATCCAACCAGCACCTTGTGTTCCCATGTCCAGCCTTAGTTTATTTTCCCTTCCCTGCATTTTATTGGCTGCCCCAGACCACACGAGGAGTGACTTTAGTGCTGAGTCCCCCTTGGCCTAAGCAGCCCTTCTGTGAGCACAGTATGGGGTGAAGTGGGATCCTTCCACATATACCCTCACATCAGGACCCTCCTGGGTGCCAGACCTCCACCATACCTGAGCTCGCAGCCCCTGGGCTGGCTGCCATGACATCAAAGCTGCTTTTGCAGTGCCTGCAGTGCTTCACTGCGCCAGCCTGGCTCCTCTTTGGCTCCTTCCTCTTCTCCAGCGTCTTGCTCACTCTGTGGCTCGTCAATGATGGAAACCGCTGGCCACATGAAAGCGGTTCCCCTCGTGCCAGTGAAGGGCCTGCAAGCGACGTGGGAGGTAGCACATGGCACAACCCCGGCTGGGATGTAGCGGCCAAGTCATTAATGAGGTGAGAAGGATTACAGAGCTAGTTCATTATTGCTGCAAGGCAAGTGTGTCTTGTTGGCTCCTGGGCACCCCAGTGCCATCATTGGAGCAGCTGCATCCTCGATGTGGGAAAAGCTGTGTGCAGGAGTGATGCTGTGAGCACCAAGCAAAGCCCCAGAACCATCAGAACCCTGGATGCTCTACACATGCTCTTGAGGATTCACACCCAGCTCTTGCACCAATCCATGGACACGCGGTGGGGAGGCTGTGCATGGTCCTTTTCCTCTCTCTTTTACCCCGTAACAGGATCTGTGGGGCCATGTGTCTCATGAAGGAATGAGGCCAGAGGTGACTGATGTCCCAGGGGAAGTGGTGGCTGGAGCTGTTGGGGTGGTGGAGGTGGGGGCAGGTACAGGGATGCATCAGCCGTGGTCACCTCCGTCACGCAAACCGCAACCTCCCCTGACCTTCATACTTTCCCACTGCCTCACAGCTCCTGCTGGATGGACCCACCACGGTGTCGTAACGAGCAGAAGAGGAAACAGATTTCCCAATTGCCCGCCCCGCTGGCAGCCCTTGAACCCTCTGTGTGCTGGGAACAGCAGCCGCATGGCCAGGGCAACCAGCTCACCCCATGCTGCACTGGGTATGACCCAGGAGAAGACAGAGAGCAGCCGTGGATAATCCCTGGCTGATGTTCAGGCGCTGCAAGCTGCTGCTGGCTGAGAGCGTCATCCCTCCTGTGGGGTCGGTTTGCTGCAGCTACTCTTCCAGGGACAGGAAGGACCAGGGTTGAGCAGGTTTGGTACCAGAGGATGGCACCACTGGGCTGCCCACATTGCTCTAGTCACCTAGCTGGAGGGAAGGATGGGATCCCCACTGGAGAGCAGGGAGAGCCAGCAGTGCTGAGTAGCCTCCGCCACACTCTGCTCAGCTGCCTGGGTCTTATTGACATGTGAAGAGCTGCCGGAAGGTGACCGAAACCAAGGGATATCAGATGGCACAGGGCATCAGCAGGTTCAACAATGACTTTCACCCCTCATCTTTATGGTTGCCTTGAACACGGAGGTTATCACTCCATGAAATTTGACCTCGTCTTCATTTTTCCCAAATCCAATTCCAGGGAAAGATTACACTAGGGAAGGAGAAAGGGGCTTTTTCTCCAGGGATGAATTTCAAACCACAGGCAGGCAGACTCATGGCAAGTAGCAGGAGGAGGGACTGGGGCTCTCAAGGCCAAATAGGAAGGCAGTTAGCACTTTCAGGAGGCGGAATGTGCTTGATTGATTGCTGTGCATCAAGCCAACGAAAGCCCCAACTCGATGGAGGCTGTCAGGAGGCTTTGAAAAGAATTAGGAAGGCTAGAACCCTGGTGCTTGCCAGAAAGCCTGTTAGCTCTCTGGTGGAACTGTTGCTCACTGGCAGTGCATTGCACACACTAATGACTCAACAACGGGACAGAGCCTCTGCTCAGCTTTCCAGAGGTCACCACATTGGATCCTGATGAGCTCTGCCCTTCATAGGGCTCCTGCTCCCCTTCACCTACCTTAATTTGGGGCATGTGCAGTGTGCCCGAGAATAACAGATTGGTTTTGTGGGATGTCTGTTACCCAGAGACATCAACACTTTTCTACATTGGGAAACAGGCAGTCAAACCACCTGAGCAAACAGCTTGAAGGGCAGCAGCAACCTGAGACCTCCAACCCACTGACCCTGGCCAAAGCCTTTGCCCCACTAGCCCAATCTCTGCAGCCTGGGTGGATGCTGCTGTTTCCCTGCTACTCTCAGGGGACCTTGGATTTGAATCCGAATGGTCCAGGACAGCCCTGGAGGAAGCAAACAAGGCAATCAATCAGCGTCACTGTGCTCCCACCCCAGTCTGCAGCCTGAGTCTGGCTGCATTGTGCAAAGCCAGAGGGGTTCCACATCAAAGCGGGGACCAGCTGGCTGCTGGGGCTGCCCCAGCACTCAGACGGGCAGCACCCTGCCCACAAGCTGCCCATCTGCACTGCCCACGCCAACTCTGCTTCCACTCACTGCCCATGGCAAAGCCAGGATGCAAAAGTGCTCCCAGCTGGGCGTACCCCGGGAGATGCCCCAGGCCACAGTGGCTGCAGAGACTGTCAAAAGCAGGGGTGAGCAGGTGGTGCCTCAGCAGCATCCCAGGACTGGGAGCACGTTCTCTCCACAGGGGTGAGGAGGTAGAGAAGGCATCACACATGTTGGAAGGCCTCATCCCACTCTTGTCCGGGGTTACTTTGGAGCAGTGGGAAGCCTGTGGAGATGCAGGGATGGCAGAGCCTGTGCAGGCCCTGCGACGCAGACAAGGACCTTTCTCTGCGCAGTTCCTTCCACAACGCATGGCAGCCACAGTGTTCTGTTCTAGATGTCTTCTGCAGCTCCCCAGCGTTTCCACTCATCCCAGGCACACAAGGATGGGATGAAGCAATGTTCTCAGAGAGTGTTAGCTTCCCCACACAGCACCATTGGGCAAGAAGTTGTCTTTCTTCTATGAGAACCTGGTGGCTGACTTCCCCCCTGAAAAAAAACAGTGCTACCTGCTGCGGATGGCAACAGGGCAGTGGGGGGTTCAGTCATGGTGGGCCATTGAGTTAAGTCATTTGGAATGGGAGTCTGGGAAAAGGAGAGCACCCCTAAACTCCTGGAGCAGTGCCTGTGTGGGATGCAGAAGTGCAACAGTGATTTGGGTGCAACTCCCCAAATATCCTCTATTTCCCCACTAGCAAAGGGTCGGGGTGGCTCTGCCCTGTGACCCACAGAACAGGACAGAGTAGGAGGGACCACATCTCTCCAGCCTGAGCCCTAGCACCTATGTTGAGTGGTCCCACTACACACAGACCCCTGCTGCACCCCAAAAGGGGTCCGTGCCCTACCCAGCCCCACTTCAGTGCTGACTATGAGGCCAATGATTCTGCAGCATCACAGACCCAGCCAGGAAAGAGCTGTCGGGGCCCCCCAAGAGCTGCAACCTGGATATTTTTTCCAGTTTGCTAATTAAGACAAAGAATAGAAGTCACTCACAAGCTGGAGGTTTAAAGGGAAAATTCTCCTCCAGGTGCCAGTTTTATTAAAAGAAAGGGAAAAATAACAAGGGGGAGAGGCAGGGCCACAAGCTGGACAAGGAACATATGGGAAAGGAGGTGCTTTTGTGGGGTTGGATGGTGTTGGGTGCCAGGTGACCCGTGGGAAGTCATACCCTGGGCGTTGCAGTGAGGTCCCCAGCTCACCCCATGTGCCCACAGCATTCCCTCAGTAGGACCCTGGCAGGGCTGATCCCCATCCTTTGAAGGTTTCCCCATTAACTGGTGGGAAACTGGCCCAAACTAGGAGGTGGTGGAGCTGTGGCCCCCGGCCCCCAAACCACCCACCTCCGCCGAGCGCCTGTGCATGTGTAAAGCATTAGGATTTGTTTAGAAGCCCTTTATTGTCAGATTTTGTTCTTTATTTCCTACAAATTCAATTTGCTGAAGGATATGTGTGGATTGTGAAATTATTTCGAGAACAGTTCCTCTGGCTTTGGGTTGGTTTTTTTTTTTCATTTCCTTTGTGTTCAATTTTTACAGCATTTAGAAGGCTATGAAAAATTTTAAATAACAAAGTAGAAAGGAAAGACAATATCCCAGAGAGGAAAGGAGAAGAATTTGAGAAGGTGACCAACTGCTGTCACCTCTGTCACATCCCAGCTGCCACACTCCCGCTCCCAGAGCTGGATCAGGGCAGGGATCCCTTACTCAGGGACATGGGGCTCTACGAACCTGTCTCCAGCGGTTCCAACCCTGAATAATTGTTTGGTGCAGCCCTAAAAGCCCGTGGCTGGGCCATTTGCAACCTCCCTCCCCCGTGAGCCATTTCCAGCTCAGTAGTATTCCCAATTATTCCCCTGAGCTGCAGGAAGCTGAGCTGCACCCCACAATGGGATACACATATTGGATGCATTAGGGACCCCTTTCGCTGCCTAAGCGCACGGCGATGGCCGGTCGGGAGCCTCTCACTCCTCTGTCCGTCCATCCATCCCCACTGCGCCGGGTGTTTCCAGCTTGTTAAAATCACAGACACATTTTTCATCCCTTTATTTCTCCCACTGTCATCGTCATTGTTTCAGGCTGGTGCAAATTGGGAACCAGCCGTGCACTGACGCTGCTGCTTCGCCCCACCCGGCAGCCACCCTTGACCCAAGGACGTCCCACTCTGGCCATGGGGACAGGCACTGCGATGGCACCAGTGGCCAGGGTGGCACCAGCCTCCTGCTGCTGCACCCCTGGGGGCTTTTCCTTGGGATCCCCAGGTTCCTCCCAGTAATTTGGGAGTCACTGGGCCTTCAGGGTGGAAAATAATGAGGTGACGGAATTTATTCATAATGAGAAGGAAAAGGGAGCATCCAGTGAATGGGGAACTTCGAATGAGAGCGAAGAGATGCCAGGGCAGCACATGGCAAAGAGATCTAGTGCTGGAAAACCAGCAGCATTGTCCAACTGGGCAGGAAATACGACAGAAGGGTTTGAGTAAGCTGGGAACAGCACATAGTTCCAGGGCTGCAGGGAGCAGGGAGCGATATGGGGATGGAGGGATGGATTCGAGTCCTGACCTGATGGACCCTTGGCCGACCACAACCCACAGCCCTCTTCCCTTGCAGACCCTCTCCCTGGGGTGCTTAGGCCTTCTCAGCTTAGCTCAGCTCAACTCAGTTCATCCCAGCTCAGCTCATCTCAGTCCCGCTCAGGTCAGTTCAGTTTGGCTCAGCTCGGTTCAGCTCACTTCAGTTCAGCTCAGCTCAGTTCAGCTCGTCTGGCCCCACTGGGGGAACTTGGCAGAGTGAAGGCGGAGGATTACCACGCCGAGCCGAGCCCAGCTCTTGATCTGTTCTAGGAAAAGCAGGGCCACGCCAAGAACTTTCTGACATTCCTTCCCGATCCCTGGCCGTGAGCCATGGCCTCTTTGCCGAGGCATTTAGACCCTGGCCTGGTCGAGCCATCCTGCGCCTTCCCAGCACCCCAGGTTCAGGAGTTGGAGCCATGGCCCAGTCCCTCTATTCCCTGCAGCCCTGCAGGTGTCCCAGTGCAGGGTCACCTCTGCCAGCGACCTCAGAGACATGGTGTGGTGGCTCTTGGGGGCTGAGGGACACCCAGCATCACCCTCCCCACCACGCGCTGGCACATTCCTTTTGCATGAATGGGAAATATGAGTTCTGCTCTTGTCTTTGTTTTTCTGCAGGAAAAAAAAATATGTAACAACCAAACCAAATCAAATCAAATCCTATTTGTTTGTGGTCGCAGAGGTCTCTGGTTGTTTGGTTGAGGCCGAAGCTCAACACAATGCCGCTGGGATGGCCACAGGCTGAGTGAACCTCAAACCTGCTGCAAACCTAGGTGCAACCAGGTCTGCCATCAGGCTTGTGTCCACATGGAGACTGATGGACATCCCCATAAACCCACTGAAACTGGGAGGGCTGGAGCTGGAGTGGATCCAGCTTGATGGAGCCATTGCTGGCCCCACTCCAGACTGAGAGAAGCTGGGGAAAGGTGGGAAAGGTGGGAGGTGTGGTGGATGTCTGCTGGGAGCTCAGGGTTTGCTCTGTGGTCTTCCAGGAAAGATCAAATGAGCTAACGAGCACCATTAAACCACTGAAAACTCCAGAAACATCTAATTATGCCCATTCCTCACCTGGTGTCACAAAACAACTCTTCCATATCATGAGCATATTTTCCCCTGATGCTCATGACTGGAATCAGCCATGCTCCCACAACACTGCCCATGCTGGGACACCAGAGACCCCCACCCAAGGGGAGCATCGCTGTGACCTTCGTGGGACCCCAGTTCTTCAGAAAACCAAAGCAAAACAGAGCCCTGGACATGGTCCAGCATCACAGCATCTCTCATGGAAGGAGCTGATGTGGAGTTAGTCTCTGCTCCAAGCACCAACAGGACCCTCAGGACTGGGTTCACCCACTCAGGATTGGGGTCTTCCTCTGCAGCCTCAAGCCAGGGTGGGAGGTGTGGCAGGAGAGAGCCTCTGACAAGAGCTTCATCACCACAATGTGTGGCCAGGTCTGTGCTGCTGGGAGCCTCCTGAGCAGCCAGGAGTGGTGGAGGTGTAGCTACAGGCTCAGCTTGTCCTTCCCTGCCACGGCTGCCCCACAGAAGCACTGTGGGGAGGAGAACTGGCACATAGTGAGAGCCTGGGGTGTGCGTGGGGCAAGGAGGAGGTGGGGGTTGTTTGGAAATGTATTTTTTCTGCTTTCACAGCTCAGCATACATTTTTCCTTCATTTAATCTCTTTTCTTCGCTCAAATTCCCAAGTGAAGAATTCTTTCCATGAGCCAGAGCTCGGCTGCAGCGGCTCAAAGCCCGGCCATGGGCACCAGAGCCCTGCATCCCTCCTCCAGCGCTGATGCTCAGGGTATCCCTGGCAGATTCCTTGACCTCTCTCACCCACGGGGACCCCCTTTTTCCTTCTGTCTCTGCGGTTCAGTGCTTTGTGGGATGATGGCAAAGCTGGACGTTGCCTGTGCCCATGGCTCGCCGGCATTTCAAACAGATCAGGCGTTGTCTTTATTCCAGCTCCTGAAAATTGAATTTGTTAGCGGCATAAACAGGATATAAAAGTCTGAAAAACAACATAAAAAAGAGGAGGGGAACATTTTTCTCCATGGTTTTGCCTGCAATGGAGGAAGCAACCTGTGAGCACTACGTCCCCATAGCAGAGCTCCTCTGCTAATGGCAAAGAGACCCTCGGGAGCAGCTTCATCTGTCATCCCTTGGGTTTTTATTGATACCAAGGTCTGCTCTTCACAATTCCTGTTCTTTCTTTCTTTTAGCTTTGTTTCTCATGGTGTTCTCCAAGACTCTCGGTGCTCCTTGACGTCAGGCTGGGCTGCCAGGTGGCAATAATTTTCCCAAATGTCAGCTAAGTGCACTTCTCACTCTATTTTCACTTCAGAAATATTGAAATTTGTGTCCCTTCTGGTATTAATTCAGAGAAAAAGCCTTTCTAAGTCACCGTGACACTTGGCTGATGGCTCCGAGGCTGCTGCCAGCCACTGCGGGGCTGCTGCCCACAGTCCAGGCTGGCCCTGGCTGTGCCACGTCCCCAGACTGGGCCAGACAGAGAGGATGGGAGGCAGCACCCGGCAGACAGGAGGACCAGAGCCAGGAGCTGGGATGTCATTGGGATGACAGGACAGATCCCAAGGCTGGGACAGTGAGGAGGGACCCATATCCCCATGTTCCCATGGCAGGGGATAGAGGATGCCTCAGACTCTGCCAATGGTGCTGATGCTGAGGGCTGGGGCTGCCTTTGGGATGATGGAGGAGCAGGTGCTTTATGCTGAAGGGGAGTCTCCTTTACTCCCCTGCCTGACATCCAGCCTCATCCACAGCTTTCTGTGCCTGGGATTGTTCACCTGGGTGTTTTCTACCCCTAGGTCAGTGCAGGGGGTTGAGCCAAGGTCTGACCCATCAGCAACCTTACGGGACTTGCTGTTTCCTTTCTGACCGACTGTCCGAAGTGGTAACAAGTTGGTGCAGTTTTGGCCAGGGTAGTCAGGAGCAGAGGAGCCCTTGGCTTTGGTCATGGTGCAAATTGCTACCAGCAGGTCCATGAGGGTTAGGTTTGCTGTTCAGGGTCCATTTTCAACTGCAGGACCTGTGGTGGTGACTGGAGCTGACACAGGGAGGTTGGAGCTTAAGCAAACTGGCTTAAAATGAATCTCTGGCACAGGAACACCATCACAACCGAGTCCCAGACGGGTGATGCTGACACCAGGCTCTCAGCCCTGGCATGTGCTGGTGTGCAGCTACAGCCAACACACCCATCATTTGCCTTCCCTGTGGGCATCCAGACGGGTACCAACTTGCCCTCAGCTGCCCAGGGACACCACCAGCCTCATTGCTGGCACATGTGAGGCCAGTCAGGTGAAGGCAAGTGATGGCCATGGGTGTCAGAGCCATGAGCTCTGCAGCTACTAGGCGGAATTTCCCCATCCAAGAGTCGGTCCAGAGCCTTTGTCTTCTGCTGAATTCCAGCTGCAGAGAGTCATCTGCTGGAGTCAGAGGATTTACCCTCCTGGGGGATTATGTGCAAGAGGGAACCACGTAGGCACATTGAAATGACTTGACAAAGGACAGGACTTCTGAGCACTGTCTCACGTGGAGCCAGGAACATCCATCTGACTGATGCATCCATCTGTCTTTCCCAATAGTTCCCTTAAATAGCGCAAATATTAAAATAAATTCAATTGGAATTTGGCATGAAGGGTTCTTAGGAGAATAGAAGAAGGCCAGCAACTAAAATACCACTGGCTTGCTCCCTCCCAGTAACAAACACATGATTTTTCACTGTGAAGAGAGCCAGAGGCTGCTCGTAGCAGTGCCCAGCAGACAGAAGGATGCTCCCTGGGCACTGATGCTTTGGCATTGCCACTCCAAGACAAGTGGCACGGTGGGCACTGTGGCAGCACTCAGCTCCCCTGGAGTGCCTCGGCTCCCTGACAGCAAAACGATCTGCAGAAATGCTGCAATTCTGTGTTTCCAGGCTGAAAGCCCTGTCCACTGCCCCAAGCTCCAGGCACCCAACCCTGGCACAGTGCTGCACATCTCTCTGCCTTTTCTCAGAGAAACCTTCCCCAAGCTGTTGCTGCAACAGCAGGAGGAGATTCCCGATCAATCTTGACCTCATGTCTCAGTTCCCTGAAGTCCTGCCCCTGCCTTTGACTTTTAGTTTCATGTCCCATCAACTCTCCCTGGGAGCCCTGTGGAGCTGCAAAGCGAGGCACTGGTTTCTGGCCAGGTTCAATGCAGGGGACTTCTTGCCCCGTGTTTGCTCGTGTTTTGTCCATCCAGCTCAGCTGCTCCTCAGCTCACCAAGGAATATGGAGAATTTTCCATGGAACACATGGGATGGAGATGTATGTTGTCTGTGAGGATGGTTCTCATTGGAAACCCTTGCTCATGGGGCACTGGGGGTAGGGAGTCTTTCTACAGAGATGCCCACTCTGATGGGTTGAATAAAACCTTCAACAAGCCCCAACCCTAACATCCATCTTCTTCCACCTCCCCACATGGATACCAAGGTCTAGGTGTGCTGGTTCATACAGCCATCAAGTCCACCATCCCCATCTCCCACTGCCCAGATGCCACCAAGAGATCCTGACTTGTCTATAACCTCCAGCCCCAGTGCCAGGGCGATGCCCAGTGGTGTTGGCCGGCGCCAAGCCCATCCTGCATGCTCCGCCATGGCATTCGTCCCACCCGGCAGCTGGACGGGAACTGGAAGGCGCCGCTGACATGTGTCAACAATAACCAGCGAACAAGCGCCGACGGCGGCTGCTGTCCCCACCACCTCGCGGAGCCCGGCCACTCTTGGCTGAAATCATGTTGGAGCGCGGCTGGGAAGGCAAGAGTATTGTTTCAATTATTTCCATTATATAAAGTCAAGCCATTTAATATATTCTGCCTCAAAAGGGGCTCAACTAAAGAGATAAAATAAACACTGGGAATCTACTCTGCTGGCACCCAGCAGGAATTCAGTTTCAACACCAGACCTTCCCTCCCACCTTGCCACTTGCCATCACTCTCCTCCTCCTCACAGCTCCTTGCCTCCTCCTGCTGCTCCTCGGCCTTCAACACCGCTCAACACCAATTCCAGCTTCAGGCTTTGCTTCTGTTTTGGCAGCCGGAGCTTTGGGAGGCTGCCACAGCTGCCACAGTGGCCACAGCCAGCACTGAGCCAGAGGAGCATTGCTGGTGGCTCTGGTGCTTTCTGTGGGATGAAGGATTTGATTTAAGGCAAACCTTAAACTTCTCAGGGAGCCACATGCCCCTGGGAGATGTGGGACCTGTGGGGAGCACAGACCCAGGACCAGCTGGAGTGCGGCTGGAGGAGGAGCAGGAAGAGGAGGAGAGTGAGTGTGCCCTGAGCATGCCACAGGCGGTCAGGCACACTTGTTGGCTGATGCCGGCACCAAAGTCAACCATCTGCATGCCTTCATTCCCGCCTGGGAGAGCCAGTGGCACCACAGCACCGAGGAGCCTCACGTGCTGACAAGAGCAGCTACAGGGAGGTGGGAGCTGCCTCCCAGCTGTTCCAACCAGCTCCAGCCAAGCAGAAGCTGCTTCCCATTAGGGTTCCACATGGCACTAGCCTCTCCAGAGCTCTCTTCATGGGCCATGGGCATTGCTACCACCATGAACTGTGGGGCTGCAGGGTGCCCAGCAAGGGCTGCGGAGCGGTATGAGGTGGGGCTAGTGTTTCGCAAGGCTGGGGAGAAAGGGCCTCTGTGGAGCTGGCGCAGGGAGTGGCTGTGACTTTCCATTCTTGTGGGAAGTGGGCCTGCCACTGTCCAAGCATCTGGGCTTGTTATGATGGGAGAGGAATGCCAAATATTTTTCTTCCTTATCCACTACCATCCGCTCAAAGCCTCCCCTGATCAAACCCACATTCGTCGCTGGGATGCACAAGGGTTCCTGCCCTGCATCAGCCTCCTGATGGGCTGCTTGAACCCTCAGTGGAGCCCAGGACAAACCTCTGCCTTGCTCCAGGGCTCCCTCCATCCCACTGCCCCTTGCTGCTGCCTCCCACCAGGGATATTCAGTTCCAGGCCTTTCATTTTTGCTTTGCTACCTTGGTCAGAAGCATCCCTAGTGCCACTGTCACAGTGCTGGCAGCCCTGTGCCAGCATCCCAATGACAACATCCCAGTGCCATCATCCCTGATATCTGTGTCCCAATGAGAGCATCCCAATGCCAGCATCCTTGGAATATCCATACTAGTGCCAGCATCCAAATGACAGCATCCCAGTGCCAGCACCCCTGGTGTACCCATCCCAGTTACATTATTCCACTGCCAGCATCCAGTGCCAGTGTTCTCAGCCCAGTCCCATCATCCCAGTGTCAGCATCCTTGGCTGACCTGTGGCTCTGGTGACACCACACTCTCCCCTCTGGAGCTCTGGAAATCCTGCAAGCAGCCCCTGGAGTGGTCACCAGGCCTTAAACACCTCCAGGGATGGGGCCTCAACCACCTCCCTGGGGCAACCCATTCCAGGCTCTCGCCACTCTCATGGTGAAGAACATCCTCCTCACATCCAGTCTAAATCTACCCACCTCTAGCTTTGCACCATTCCCCCTAGCCATGTCCTAGTGGAAAGACACAGCACCTACCCCTGAATAAACTGACTTCTCAGCTGTGCTGAGTGGTCCAAAGAAGGGATTTATCCCATGTCCTAGCCTGGCAAAAATTTAACTGATCTCATGAAAACATTACAAAACCTCCTTGTCTCCTTCCACTGAGCACAAGCCCAAGGGGGAAGGTGCTGGAGGTTGGGGATGGGTAAGGGGTGGGAGGTAAGGGATGAGGCTGGGAGGTAAGGGGTGAGGGATTTCTGTCTGACTCTCAGGGGATGCGAGGGTGCGTTAAATCCTGAACCTTGATGCGTAATGGAGAACAAAAAGGGGGAAGAAAACCCCCAAAGCCTCACTCCCAGCAGAGAGAGCTGTGTCAGTGACCTACTGCTGGTGCTGAGCTCTGGGGAAGGAGCACTGAGCACCTGGAAAACAGAAAACCCCTCACACCAGTTCCTGCAGCTTTTCCCCAGCCCTGACCCTGCTGCAGGCAGCCCCCCACAGCCCATTCTGCCACTCTGGAATGGTTATGATTTACTGAAAACAAACTGTTTGGTTCATGCCTCCGGTTTGTCCAGGTGTGGGACTCACCTCAGATGACTTCCTCCAGCTGACAGTGTTTTACCACATTGGTTGCTGTGGTGAAGGGGTGCTCCTGTGTCAAAGGACCTTGCTGGACACTTTGTCCTGGGTGCTTTGGAAGGAGAAGGAGGAACATTCGCTTCCTTCTGCACTGGCACTGAGTGGGGCTGCAGGAGGGAACCAAGAGCTTCTTCCCAGTATCCCCCACGTGTCATCATCCTTGGCACCCAAGAAGTCCCCCCAAATGCCCCCATGGCACAGCAGAGGGGCAGCAGGCACCTGGTTTGATCAGGTGGCACCGCATCCTCCCATCCCACAGTGCTTCTCAGGAGCCATTAGGAACAGCCAAAGAAAGACAAACAAAAGGGTTTCTCTGCTCCTGGCACTGGCTCTGCTGGTCCTGGCCAAGCCAGGAGCTGAGTGAAGCTGTGCCCAGGCTAACGAAAGCCACCCAATTAGCCCTGTTGCCCTGGCAGTGTTTGTACCACAGCTCGTGCCAGCAGCCAGGGAGCGTGACCAAGGATGAGGCTCTTCCCTGGCCCTCGTGCAGAGTTTTCCATCCAAGTCTGGGCAATGAAGATTCCTGATCAGCTCCTAGGGAGCCGGGCTGGCCCCGCCACAGGGTGAGGAGCTGCTCTGCCAGGGTAAGCCCAGCCAGGCACCCCCAGCTGCACCTGGTCATGGCCACCCATCACTGGTGCTGCTGCCTGCACTGTGATTCAGAGACAGATGCGGATGTCCAGTGCCAATCGCATATCCATGTTTATCCCAGCTCCTCTGCCAGGATGGTACTGCCGTGGCTGTGCCCACGCTGATCTGCTATGGGGACACAGGGTTTGGCTGTTTATGGAAAATAACACTGAGCCAGATGCTGGAAACCTGCATTTTATGGGTAATTTTTCAATTTATTTCGTATTGGCATCAGGAATAAAAACAACCTCTAATGTGATCCCAACCATTATTACTCCTGCTTTCCTACAGCGAGACCCAAGGAGTCTGAACCAGCTCCTTTGTTGTCTGAATCATTAACTCTTGGGGAACGAAATGCCCCAATCCAGGGTGGGAGCCACAGAGAGGTACATTTGGGGAGGTTGAGGCTAAAGAGGACGGTAACCCCAAAGTGGTTTCCCTGGGCACAGTGGGATGCCCAAGGACACTAATGGACTCCTCTGCTGGGTGCTTGGCAGTTCCTCAACCCATTTGTGCCTCCCAGGTAAAGCCAATCCAGAGCATCCCAAGCACCTGCAGGGGTAAATCTCAGTAAAGTTGAGGCAGCCTACAAGAGAAAATTGGACAGACACTCTCCCTAGGACGGCATGAGCACTGAGGTCCAATTCCCCACCTCTCCATGGAGCAAGCGGGGACACAAATCAAAGGTCAAACCCCCAAACCTCTCCAAGGAGCTGTGCAGGACCCACTCATGAAATGCTGAGTTTTCCCTAAGAAAAGTTGGGAGCAAATTCTTGTCCCTTTTATTTCGTTCTACCCAGTGCCCAGCTGGGCTGTGGAAAGAGACATCTATCCTAGAGGTGCTCGAGGCGGGGTCCTGAATACTCTTTACAGGTGGAGGAGAAGGATGTAAAGCTTTTTGGGGGGCACGGTATGGGGTGAGGGGTGTGGGAGTGGGGAATAGCTCAGCTTGGCTCGGCTCAGCTCGGCTCGGCTAGGCTTGGCACGGCACAGCTCGGCTCAGCACAGCGGAGATCAGCTCCTGCAACTCCCTCGCAGCGACGTGAGTTACGAGGCTCTTGGAAAATCAGACTCAGCCGCGGTCCTGGTGACAAGCAGGAGCAGATCCCTGGCCCCAGCTGCCAGAGCCCCACCGCAGCTCCCCGCCGGACGGCCTGTGCTGGGCAGGGGGGGCTCAGCCAAGCCTGGGGAGCTGCCAATGCCCCCCCGGCCCCAAGCCCTACTGGGGCTGCCAGGGCTTGGAGTGGGGGGCTGAGCCTGAGAGCGGTGGGGGGGGGCTGGTTCAGGCGGCGTCACCTCCTGGCTCCACCCCCCCAACCCCCAAATCACAGGGGGCTTCGCCGTGACCCAGCGCTGGGATGGCAGCGGGACAGTCGGACTGTGGCGGGACAGCAGGNCGTGCCCTGGCCTGACAGTCCCAGAGTCCCCGGGGTCGCCGGCTCATGCCACCTCAAAGAAGTGTGGGATGGTGTGAGGCTGGAGCCACTCTGCCCCCTACCCATCCACCCAGCCGCCCACCCAGCGCCCGTCGTCTGGCTCAGGCGAGAGGGCACCCTGCCAGCCTGACCGCGTGGATGATCTGATTTCTTCCCTGCCCGAAATTCCTCTTGCCCAGATGCAGTGGATAATCTTCATGTTGCTGCTATTCATCAGTTCCATGGAAATGCTCACGCAGAACCGGTGGAAGAAGCAAGGTATGAAGGGTACGGGGAGTATGAGAGGGTATGGGGTGTACAGGGGTGGTGCACACACGGCCGGGTCATCCCACTCACGTACAGCAGATGGGGGTCTGTGGGGTGCTGGAGTGTATCAGGTGGGGATGATCCACATCCAGAGCTGGGAACCAGCATCATCCCAGCCCTCAGATTGCTTTGGAGATGGGAGCAGGCAGTGCTCAGCCCTATGGTGTTGCCTGCTTGATGCCGGTCCTGAGGGTACAGGGAGATGCTGGCTGGCACATAGACTGGCTATGCAGATCCCAGGGTGACTGAGTGCAGTGGGGATGGAGCAGAACAGGCTGTTTTTTCCATCTTTTCCTTTTCTGCTGAAGGGCATTTGATATAGGGGCAGTAAAACCCCCTGGCAGGATGCTGAGAGCCACAGTGGGCACTGCCTGCACCCATCCTGCACCATGCAGAGGCACCAACTGAACTGCTGCTTGATGGCAGGGAAAAGACAAGGTGGGCACCAAGGAACCTGCATCCTCCACTGGGCACAAGTTCATATACCCTCCCTAGACAGTGCCCACTGACTGTGGGGAGCAAGACCAGCACTGATGTCCAGCACTGCACAGGGAGCAGGTCTGGTTTAGAACTGGACCAAGGGTGGAGCCCAGACAGCTTTACCCAGTGGCTGTGGGATGTTACAGATGGGTATGAGGGCATTTGCAGGTGACCAGGCTGGCAGACCAAACAGCCTGGCACTGCAAGTGGTTTAGAAGCACTAGATGCCAAGCAGGGCCTGATGCCATGAGGCACATAGGGGCCTCTGGTCCTGTCAGCACCTGGGGGTCTGCCCATGCCTCTGTACCTCAAACACCTTTTACCTCCTGGTATAACTGGTGCAGAAGGGCTGGCACAGTCTCTGGGCACTGAGAGCCTCAAATGATGCTGGAGCACCCCACAACCACTCCACTGCCATGGAGAGACAGCCTGGGAGTCTCTTGGCTCCTGCAGACCCTACAGCAGCAGAGCTGGACTTGGGGTGGGCAATGCCACCTGGGCACCCCAATACCTCACATGTCCCCAACTCAGCTCAGTCCTATGCACCTCTGGGAGATGAATTCCCAAATGTTCCTCATGTCCCTGGTGTCCCAGTTTTGATGTGAGCCACATCTCACGTCATGCTGTGGCAGCACCCTGTCACCACTCTCTGTGCCCAGGCATGTGGGCTCCCCACTCCACCCCAGACAAGGACATGGAGGTGAAAAACAAAAATACGTCATCAAAGAGCTTTAGGGGAAGAGAAAAGCAGCTCATGAACGCCTGCCCTGGGTCTCCAGGGACCCCCTGCCGCAGCCAAGAACACAAATGCTGTCGGCATTGGGTAAATCTGTAACAAAGACCAAAACAACCTAATGGATCCAAGGTGCTCAGTGAAGCTCCTGCGGCAGGCGCTGCCCTCACGCAGCCTCCAGTAAAGGGGCTGAGGTGACCCAGCCTGGGGATGGCCACATGGTACCGCTGTGCCAGTCACTGGCACACAGGGCTGTCTGGTGTCATTTGCCAGCTTCTCCTTGGCTTTGCCCTCACTGAGCTTTACTCCTGCCAGCCCCTCTCCTCCTTCTGCAGGGGTATGGGATCAGAGTGGGTCAGTGCCAGAGATTGCTTCTGGGGCTGGAATCTGTGCCCACACCAGGGGCACCCCTTGCAGTGCCTCATCTGGATTGTCCTTGCCCACTCCACACTGGAGCTGCCCTGTGGCAAGGCTTGGACTTGAGTGTCTGTGTCAGCCCCCTCTTCGTGCCATTGCTGTGGGCAAAAAACATCTTAATGCCTCAGAGCAACTCTGTCACTGCTGGCACTGGCACCACTGGCACTGCTGTACAATACAAGATGAGGAGCACTGGGGCATCCTGAGCTGCCACAGCCCAGCAAACAGTCCCCAGCACTGCTGGGCAGAGCCAGGACATTGGCCACTGGCATGTAGGAACCCGAGGGCTTTGGGTTGGCAGGAGCTGGCACCTTGCTCGTCCCTGTCCCTGGCTGCCACCTTGCAGGTCAGGAAGGCAGCAAAGGCAACCAGAGATGCAGGAGGGTCTTGGGCAACCGGGCAGATCCTAAGTTCAGCTCCTTTCCAGTGATTTTAACTTACTCTTTGTCCTCTGACACGTACCAAGTGATGAACCCAGGTCCTCTCTCTGCCCACTCTCTGGGCCAGCACTGGGATGTTTCCCATGGGACAGGACCAAGGGTGGGCACAGGGTGGGACCTCGGGGAGATGAGCACAGTGATGCCTGATGCAGTGGCTGTGTGTGAGGTGTAAGGAGCATAAGGAGGGGGAAAGGCCAGGCAGCATCAGCCAGGGGCTGTCACAGCAGGCTGGGGCCCTCCCCAGCACCTTGGCTGTGCCATAATGGCTGTTGGGTCCCGCAGCGGGCACCGGGCTGCTGGAGAACTGCACAGGCTGCCTCCTGTGTTCCGAGGACAATGGCTGCATCACCTGCCACCATCGACTCTTCCTGCTCATCTGGAGGGATGGCATCCGCCAGTTCGGGATGTGTGTCCACACCTGCCCCCCCGGATACTTCGGCGTGCGGGGGCTCGAGGTCAACCGATGCACAAGTACGTCCCGCTACTCTCAGTTGGTCCCAGTATGACATTTCCCGCAGCATCAAGAGCTGGCTGGATGCCTGTGGGGTTTTCTCCCTTTCCCCCCTGCTCAGCACTACACCCCACCAGTTCGTAAAGGGCTTCAGGTGCCTGGTGGGCACCAGAGCTGCCAGCTCTGGGTTTGCTGCATGCCAGCCCCTGTGCTGAGCCTGCTGACCCACTCTCCTCCTCGACAGAGTGCAGGTCGCCCAGCTGTGAGAGCTGCTTCAGCCGCGACTTCTGCATGAAATGCAAGGAGAAGTTTTACCTGCACAAGGGCCAATGTTTCCGGCAGTGCCCTCCCAGCACCATGGTACAGCCTGGCACCCGCGAGTGTCAAGGTAAGAGGCTTACACACCCCATGCCTGGGCTCTCTGGGGATGTGCCTGGGCATTGCATGGCCTTACCATCCACCTTCTGCACCCCTGTCCCCCGCAGAAATCTGTGAGCCGGGGCCTTGGGGCCAGTGGAGCACCTGCACCCATGAGGGACGGACCCGTGGCTGCAAGTGGGGTCTGGAGACAAGGGTCCGAGAGTCAACGGGGACCACCTCAGAGGAGGGGGCTGCCTGCCCTACGCTGCTGGAGACAAGAAAGTGCCGCATGAGGAAGCACTGCCCGGGAGGTGAGACCCACCTGGCACCTCCAGAGCCCCCACGTTGGCTTTGTGCCTCTCCAAATTGAGCCACCAGCTGTGCCAGGGGTTGTGGGGGGTGGCTCATTGGTGGTCTTGGTTGGCATCTTGAGCTGGTGGGAGCTGGGGGCCACAACTGCACAGCTCTACAGACAGCCACTGTCATAGACACATGTGCTGAGCAGCCCCAGCTGGCACAGACCCTTGTGGGCAGGATGCCAGACAGGCTGCTCCCACGCAGCACCCCCCAAGACCGCCCAGGACCAGCCGCTGGCCCTGGCCACCACCGGGATGGGACAGACGCTGGAAGGAGCTGCCATGGTGGGATGAAGCTGCCGAGCTCCAGCTCTGAGCTCCAGATCCTGTCCTGCCACGTGGACACAGGGAAACCCCTGGCTGAGGTGTTGTCTCCAACAGCTGTGAACCAGGATGAGGGAGATCCACATGAGAGGTTCCCACAAAATCCTCTGAGGTGCCTAAATACCTTTGAGATTTCTGATGGTTCAAACTCTAGGAGACCCCCTGAAGGCAGCGTTACACCCCATGGCTCACCCAGCCAAACTTTGCCCCAGTTCCTGCACCCACTGTGGCAGCACCTTGGGATTGGGGGTTTCCTATTCTGGGAGTCCAAATCACCTCACACAGCACCCATATGGGGTGGCACAGGCATGGGGCTGGCAATGGGAACATGGAGGTGGCTGATACCAAGTTTGGGTGTGATTAGCCAGCCCGAAGCTCTTCTAATAAACTTCCCAAAGGGGGAAATCTCTAAAAGGGGAGTCATTAGGACCTGGAAGGTGGTTGGGGCTGCAGTCTTGATGTGCAGGGATTTGTGGTTTGTAGTTGAGGGCAAAGAGAAGGGCTGTGGGAGATGGAAGAGAAGAAGGATGGAGGAAAAGAGATGATAGCAGGAGCCATGTGTGCAGGACTGTGGGACCAGGAGAGCGGTGGCATCTCAGCAGCATCCTCCATAAATAACATTTCCCTGCTGACAGCACAGAGGAGCTGGTTCCCATTCCCACCCAGGCCCCAGCTTGTCGCTTCGGGGTGCCAGGTGGCATCAATTTGGGGGACAGTCCCTTCCCTGCTGGGCTCTGAACCCAGAGAGCTGGTGACAGTTTGATGCAGAGAATGGGCTGCTCCAGAGCACCGTGTCCCCCGTGCAGTGCCAGGCGGGCGCCCATGCCCATCCCTGCCCGGAACGCAGCAGGGGCTGGCAGCAGTCACTGTGATGCCGGTGCTTTGCAGGCTTCTCGTCTTGTGGGGTGACTGGGAAAAGCCCCAAGGCCATAGTGGTGGGCTCAGAGGGAATAGCAGAGCTCCTTGCTCAAGCCAATACATGGGATTGGCTCTGAACACAGACCCCAAGAAGAAAGATGGGAAAACCCTTCCGTGCCCCTGGCCGGGTGGGCAGGACAGGACAGCCCCTGCATGTCTGGCCCCCAACCTGGCTGCTGGGTGTCCCCGCCATGGCACAGCCCATCGCTTGCGGGCCAAGCGCCGGCTTATGGGATCCAGATGCTGCAAGAGGACGACGAGTTCACTTGATGCAGCCGAGCCCCGACCCGTGTGATGAGAGATTTGTGCCACCACTTCTGAGCTGTCCCCAGGCAGCTGGAAGAGAGCAGCCTCCTCGCTTGGCCCCAGCACAAACCCCTGTCCCGCCACCGTAAATCTGCCTGGTGCGTCTGCCGCGCTCCGCAGACGCCCAGCTGCCGTGCCCTGCCTGCTCCTTGGTGGGTGGCAGCTGTCTGGGAGATCAGAGCCCCCGACCAGCTGGGCAGGAAAAGAGCTGGAGCCCTTGGAAAGGGTCTGCTCTCCTTCCTTCACAATGGGACAGCGACACCCAACCCCACTGTGTCACCCTGTCAGGAACTGGAGGGTGCGTGGTGGGTGCAGGGGTAGGAGCAGAGATGAAGATGCTGGGTTTTAGGGCAGTCATCCTCCTCCTTGGCATGGGATCCACTTCTCCGAAGGGGTGATCCTGCATCACAGGGTGTCTCAGCTGGAGGGTGTTTGGGATGGCTTCTTGGGACATGGATTTGTGTCTGACTGCCTCCAACGGGTTGTGCCCACGGACAGGAGGACCATCAACCTTTGCAGGGATAAGGCCACCCTGGTTCCTACAGCACCCAAACCCTTCTCGGGGCTGGTTGTGTCCTGTGCAAGTCCAAGGGGTTGGACAGCACCTTCCTACCTCCCTCTGCAGCAGGGCATAGCCACATCATGGCTTTGGGGTCACTGGACACCTCTGGTCCTTGTTCACAGAGAAGTTGGAGTTTCTCGGAAGAGTCTGCCCCAGTTTGGTTGAGCTGGTCCCAGCCCATTCCTGGGGGTATCAGGATTTAGAGTCCAGCCACGCCTTTCTCTAGGTTCCCTGACCCCCCCCCATAGATTCTGCTGTTGAGTGACCTGGGGTCGCCCCAAATTAGGAAGAGGAAATCCAAGGGATGAGGCAGGATCCAGGGACACCTTTGACACCCCGTGGATGGGACTCAGGCCAAACCCTGCTGCCTGGATGGGTAGAAAACCCTTATTTTCTCCTCTGTTCCAGAGAAAAGTGAACCCAAAACTAAGGGCAAAAAGCGACAGAAGAAGCCCAAGACAGACCCTCAAGCGGGAACCTAGCGGCACCGACACAGCGGCACAGCGAGATCCCAATCAGCTCCCACCACGTCCCCCCTCCCCGGGCTGCGTCACCCCCATTTTTCCATCCACAGAAAAAATAGGAAAAATTGCACAATTTTCTCTTTCCCCCCCTCCCCCTCCACCCCTCCCCACCTCCCCTTTTCTTTGGAGACAATTTATGGCCTGTAAAACATTTCCTTTTTTCAGAAAATCTAATTTGCAGTGTCCAAAGCAAAGCCCTGGGAAGGCTTGGGGTGGGGGGTGGATCCTTTATTTCCCTAGCTTTTCCCCTTTCTTCCAGCTTTCCGGGACCCTTCCGTTGCTTCAACTGGGTGGGGCGGGGCAGATTGAGGGGGGTTAGACCCTAAATTGTGTCCCTAGAGGGCTGGGAGATACTCAAACTGCTGCCTCAGCCATAGGCATCTCTGGATTTGGGGGTTTCCTGGGATCAGAGCCCCTCATCCCTGCTCCAAGTGCAGGCAAGGGTTGGCCAGGGCTGCTAGTGGGGCAATGGGGCTGTGGGGTGTGTGGGGTGTCAGCATCAAGCTGGTCCCAGGAGCTGCCATGAAGCCACCAGGGTGGCTCCTCGGTTTGCTTCATGTCAAATAAATGTGTGGAACCTCGTCTGGTCTCCCTTTTCCTCCTCCCAGGACCCAGACCCTGAATAGCAGCTACTGACTTCAAACCCCATAATCTTGTAACACCATAACTGCAGGTCCTGGCCCCCAGGCTCTGGAGAGATCTAGGGAAAGATTTTACTGTTATTGTGAAGTTAGAGCCATCACCAGCATCACTCCGTGTCTGAACCAGCGGCTCCAGTAAGGGGTGAGCAGGATCAGCTGAGCTGCCCCACAGCTATCCTGGTTCTGAGGGACTCATCTGGCCAGCTGGCCCTCACAGTGGGAGCACTGGGGGGCTGTTTTCCTTGCAGGGCTGGAGCACCCCACTCACCAGTTCTCCCACCAGCTGCTCCAGCACCAGAGCATCCCCAGCCATCCCATGGTGACTGGGATGGTACTGAGGTCGCTTTCCCAGCCCCATGGGGACACCTATGTGCCCTATGCTGGGTGTGAGACAGGAAGGCACCTCTGCACGGGGCTGCCCCCACTGCTGTGGTTGTCCTCTCCTGGGAAATCCTTCCCAGATCCATCCTAGCACAGTGATCCCAGCTCTGGTGCCCATCACCTGCAGCTGTCCCAGCCCTCTGAGGACCCACATAGCTCAGAGTTGAACACCCCAAGCCCATCGTGGGATCTTGCCAAGCTCTGCTGGGGCCACATCCCTCGTCCTGGTCCCCAGGCGTTTGTCCAGCGGCTGGAGCAGCCAAACCCTGGCTCCAGAGATATAAATAGCTAGGATGAGGGGAGGGAGCTCAGCTCCCTGGAAAGTTGGAGACTGGGGTGGTGGGTCCCAGTGAGTGCTGATGGGGGAGTCCAGGGGGTGGTAAATGCTCCTGTGGGCGCTGATGTGGGAGTTCAGGGGGTGGTGGGAGTGTCGGGGGGGATTGTGTGTCCCAGTGGGCATTGATAGGAGTGTCCAGGGGCTGCTGGTAGTCCCAGTGGGTACAGATTTGGGAGTCCAAGAGGTGGTGGGTGCCTCTTGCGGGGCTGATAGGGGTGTCTGGGGGGGGGCAGTGTGTCCCAATGATTGTTGATGGGGGTGTCTAAGGGGTGGTGGATGCCCCAGTGGGGATGCACTGGATGCCAGAGGGTGGGAGGGCTTGTTGCCAATGTGGACACCCCATCCTCACTGTTGCCCACCCTGGGNCACCCCATCCTCACTGGTGCCCGCCGGGGGAGGTGCAGGCGGGGGTGGGGGGGCGGTCTGCGGGTGTGAGTGGATACGGCGGGGGGACGATGTGGACTGCAGCGTGAGACATTTCTAGACCACGTGTGCAACTTGATCTGCCCACAGCGGGTTAGGAGGAGAGAAAAAAGATACCACGATTGTTTTTAAACAGATTTTTCCTTTATTTTTCTTCTTTTTTTCCTTTTTTCCCTCCCTCCCCCCTCCACTCCTTCCCCTTTTCCCCTCCTTTTTTCTCTCTCACAGCGATAAAGAGTCCAGAGAGTCCAGCTCCATCTCAGAGGGAGGAAATGCTGAAATCCCTACATTCTCACCCATTGCCCAGCACCCACTGACCCTCGTGCCACCCAGGACCCCTCACCCTGGGTGCCATGCGGGCGCTCAGCCTGGGCCTTGTGGCACTGGCGTGTGCCGCAGCAGTGCTGAGCACCCAGCACCGGCGCTACCAGCGGGTGCAGCAGGGCCGCTGCACCTACACCTTTGTGCTGCCTGAAGCTGACCCTGTGCCCTGCTCCCCTCCTGGACCCCCCAGCGCCCTGCTGCAGCGGGACTCCCCCGCAAGCACTGGCCAAGGGGCCAACCAGCGCCTGCGGCAACTCGAGAGGATCCTGGAGAACAGCACCCAGTGGCTGATGAAGGTGAGGAGCAGGGGTGTGGGGAGGTGGAGGGGCTGCTGCCGGCACCCAAGGATGCAGTAATCCCACTGTGGGTTCACGCTGCTGGTGGCAGAAGGGTGTGCATGGAGGAGGGGGGTGGTTGTACAAGTCTGAGCATCCTGGGCTTGATCCTGCACTGGACACTGTCTACTCTGGGGTGATGTGTGCTGTGTATGCTGCAGGTTGTGGGTGCTGCAGTGCATGGATGCTACAGCTCATTGGTGCTTGCCCATGAGGTTGTACCCTTGTGCCATCCCTCCTCCTGACCCCAGCTGGGCTGGTTGTGCCCAGCACCCCACAGGGCTCAGCACTCCCCACCCTTGGTCAAGATGTAACTCTGCTGGGAAGCTCTTGGGAAGGGATTTTGCTGGTGGTAGATCACGGGTTCTGAGGGCAGAGGCCAACTAAACCCCTCCCGCTCCATCCTTTCCCCAATTCTGGGCTTGGCCAGCTGTTGGGTGAGGGGCAGTGGGGTGCTCTGTGCCCACAGGGGTGTCCTGGCTGCCCACAGCAGGAAACAGCTTTTCCCTCCCGAGGGCTTCACGGGCTGATTGAGCCCTGAGCTGCAGCCGCCTGCGTCAGACCCAGAAATAGCTCTGGGTTGGCTCATCCCAGGAAACAGATCTCGGGGGGCCATAAAACCCAGTGAGACGGCAGCGTCCTGGGTGTCTGAGCTGATAAGAGGGTGAGGGGCTTGTCCCTGGCACTACAGCACAGCCACATCCATGTGTTGGGGCCCTCGTGCCATGGAGTCCATCGGGTCCCTGTGCCCTGAATGCCCAGGCCGGCTCTGAGCTTCTCCTAGCATATGGCCAAGCAGGATGAGGGGCTGAAGGGTCCCACCCCAGGAACACATGGCCCTACCTCGAAGCAGCCACAGGCAAAGTGCGACTGCACATCTGGGCAGCTGTGAGCAGCACAGCCCCAAGGAGTATGAGGTGGTGGGGCACTTTTCCCATCCCATCGCATCCCAATAGCAGCTATTTTTCCTCCATCATTTCATGGGTTTCCTGATCCAAGCGGTGCTGCCCAGGGAGGTTTGTTTTGGTCGGACTCCAGGCCTGAACAAACACATCAGGGCTCTAAGGAGGCAGCAGGTTTGGGGACAGACTGGAAACAATGCCACATCCCCGTTTGCTTCGCTCTGGGACCCCGTGTGCCCCTCAGGATGCAGGGAGCCCAGGACAGAGACCACATGGCACCAGGATGCCAGGGTACATCTGGTCTCCAGTATTCAGCAAGGGTCCCCCAAGAGACCCATTTGTGCACTGGGGTGCTGCTGTATCCTCCCCACGTGCAGCCCCTCAAGACTGGGAGAGATGGGGACCCAGTGAGGACACAGTGCCCAGGCACATGGGGCCCTGCTCCCCATCCCATGGGCTGTTCCCATCCGGATGAATTAATTTTAGTTCAAACACAAACACTGGATGGTGCCGCCGTGTCTGGGGAGGGGGGCACGGGGGGTCTAGGAGCAAGATTGGGCAGCACCGGGGCACCCACAGTACAGGGGTTGTGGCTGCAAGAACGTGGCTCAGAAGTAGCCAGCTGTGGGCCCCCAGCATGGGAACAGTGGGGTGGCCATGGTCCTTCCTGCTTCCAGGGCAGAGTTTTAGGGTGACCCACAGCACCAGAGTGCCCCTGCAGCTGCTCTGCCCTGCTCAGGGAAGAATGCAGTAGTGAGACCCCCTTCAAGCCCAAATCAGCCCAGAACCCTATGGGGGGAAAGGGAACAATCCCAGGTGCCAAAGCCTGTCCCATGTGGGTCCCTGGTGGCACTCAGAGATGGCTGTGCCCCCTCCAGGCCAGGGAGCTGCTGGGGCTGGGGAGCTCCAGCGCTGGCAGGACCCAGCCCTCCTGGTGCCAGCCTGCCCTTTTCTGTGGGTTTGTGCTGCCCTTGGGGTCACAGAGATGTTTATTTATTTTCAAAAAAAAATTAAAAAGTAAAAAATGTGACAAGGCAGGGAGAGAACGACTCTCCAAACCCAGCGAGGCCATGGGATTGGTGAGGTGCTCCGAGGGAGACTCCAGCAACTGCCTGGACCTGGCAAAGGCTTTCCAGATGTGGCTCCCCAACCTTGAGGGAAAGTCCCATATGGGATATGGGGTGCCCAGCCCCAGGACTCTCATGCAGTCCGGGTGCCTGCTGTGGGGTGATGGTTTTGCTGCTGGGTCTGAGGAGAAAGGAACCAGCCCTACTGGTGCTGTCCACAAGAATCAGATGTGTGCAGAGCAGGGCAGAGCTGAGCCCTGAGCCATGCTCATACTAGTACTACTCATCCCAGTACCACTCATCCCAGTACTATACATCTTAGTACTTCTCATTCCAGTATCACTTATACCAGTACCAGTCACCTCAGTGTCATTCATCTCAGTACTGTGCATCCCAGTATCACTCACCCCAGCGCTGCTCATCCCGGTGCTGATCATCCCCAAACCATTCATCCCAGTATCACTCATCCCAGCACTGCTCATCCCGGCCCTGCTGCCCACAGTCCATGTCACTCAGGAGATCCCCATCCCATCCTGTCTGGTCTCCAACCTCATGAGATTTGAGGGGAAGTGGGACTTCGCCTGCACCAGTGCACTGGGAGCAGGATGCAGGTGGTCTGGGGCCAGTGGGATCTGTGTTGTGCAGAGGACTGGGCAGCCAGTCCCTTCCTGCTTTCCCAGCGTGGGCGGCCACACAGGCCCTTCCGCTCCCCACTGAGGGATTATGACCCCACTGTGGGATCACGACCCTGCCAAAGAGTCATGATCTCACTGAGGTACTGTGCTCCTGCTGTGGGATTGTACCCCTACTGTGGGATCATGACCCCACTGAGGGCTTGTGCCACTGCTGTTGGATCATGCCCCCACTGTGGGATCATGACCCTGCTGTGGGATCATACCCCTGCTGTGAGATTGCCAACCCACTGTGGAATTTTGACCCCATTATGGGATTGAATCCCCGCTGGGGGATCATCATCACGCTATGGGGTTGTACCCCCACTGTGGGATCATGCTATGGGATCGTGGCCCTGCCAAGGCTGTTGCTCCAGGGAGAGGACAGACAAGAACCTCCCAGCAGAGTGGCCAGAAATAGAAAATCCTTTGGGAAAAGCAACTTCCCTGTGGGCTGGGAAAGCGGAAACAGCAGCTTGGCTGAGGCTGCAGCTGGACACTTCCCAGCCCCATGAGCTGCTGAGTGTCAGGCACCTACCTCCCCCCAACACCTACCTTTCCTGGGCACTCACCTTNCCCCAACATCTGCCTTCCCCCAACATCCACCTTCCCCCAACACCCACCTTCCCCTGACACCCACCTTCCCCCAACAGTCATCTTCCCTGGGCACACACCTTCCCCTGACACCCACCTTCCACATCCTCAGTGCTGGCAATGAGATGCCTGCGGGATGATGCCACTCCCTGCCTGGCTACTCAGCATCAGCCACCCCAACTGGGCAGCAGCCCTGGGCAAACAAAAGCTGGTGCCAGGTCCCTGCTGGCACCACAGCCTAGGAGCCCTGGCAGCAGGTCTCAGTGCCAGCGCAGGGCAGGGCAGCCTGGCCCGTCCTCATGATGAGCCTCAGAGTGCTCAGAGCTGGATTATGCCATGCTGAAGGGCTACCAGGGCTGTGTCAGTTAGTGCCCAGTGAGCCCCTGGGACAAGGTGCCGATGCCCACTCTGTTGTTGCTCCTCTTGGCAGCTGGAGAGCCTTGTGCAGGGCCGCATGAAGCCAGCAATGGAGCTGCGTCAGTCAGCGGTGCAGAACCAGACGGCCACGATGCTCGAGCTGGGCACGTCCCTCCTCAACCAGAGTGCCCAGCAGAGCCGCAAGCTCACCCACGTCGAGGCCCAGGTACCCACCCTGCACCCCAGGCACCCTGTGGTCCTGCGAAGTGCTCCCATGCCAGTGTGCAGAGGGCAGCAGGGCCATGCCTGGGGCAGCAGGGCTGTGGCACAGCTCACGCCAATGCCTGGCAGGTGCTGAACCAGACATTGCGCATCGAGATGCAGCTGCAGGAGACCTCCCAGTCCACTTCCCAGCTGGAGAAGCAGCTGCTGCTGCAGACCAATGAGATCCACAAGCTGCAAAACAGGAACAAGTAGGGGTTGCAGTGGCTTCTGGGCCACCTCTTAGGACTGGCCTTTGCCATCCCAGGAGCATGGCAGCACTTTGTGGGGAGGTTTGAGCCCCTCCAGGGGTGGTCTGGGGTCCCCAGGGGCTTTGATTCACCAAGAGCACCCCAGGGGTGCCACTCAGTGGGTGTGGGAGGGCACCAGGACAGCTCTGTTGGGTGCCAGGGCAGTGCAATGGGGCTGTGCCATCTCCCTGCCTGGCACAGCTCCTTCCCATTGTTGCTGCCCTTCCTTGCCAGCATTCTGGAGAGTCGGGTGCTGGAGATGGAGACAAAGCACCAGGCAGAGCTAACCGGGGCTCGTTCAGAGAAGGAGAAGCTGCAGCGCCTGGTGACCCAGCAAAGTGGCACCATCGAGGAGCTGGAGAAGTCATTGGCGGCTGCCAGTGCCAACACCAGTCTGCTCCAGCACCAGCAGCTCCAGCTCCTTGAGTCGGTGCAGAGCCTGGTGCAGCTTGTCTCACAGAGCAGAGGTGAGCCAGGGTGGGCAGAGGGTGCCAGAGTGCTCTGCTATCCTCTGTGCCCAGCATGGCCCCAGAATATGAACCTTCATGAACATGTGCCACAGCCCCAGTGCCTAGGCAGGAGCAGCAGTTCCAGGACTGTGCTGAGGTGCTCCAGGCAGGCATCCATGCCAGCGGCGTCTACACCCTGCACATTGGCAACCTCAGTGAACCCAAAAAGGTGGGTGAGCCTGGCCCTCCACAGCACTCCAGGGTGCTGCCCACCATGGGGTCACCCAGTGCACACTGGCCCCATGGAATTGCTGTGAGGTGGGCACACACCAACTACCCCCACGTATGGCTCTGCGGTCTGAGGTGCCTCATGGGGTGCAGGGGGAGAAAAATGGAGCCCCCTCAGCTGTGCAGATGCTCACCAGCCCCTCTAGCACCCATGGCAGGTGTCACAGCCATCTGCCCACCCCACGGCAGCCCTTGTCACCCTGTCTGTCCCCGCTGCAGGCGTTCTGCGACATGGACACGGACCGGGGTGGCTGGACCCTCATCCAGCTCCGCATTAACGGCAGCCTCAGCTTCCAGCGGAGCTGGAGGGACTATAAACAGGTTTGTACCAACAAACAGTGTATCCTGGGGGCACCCCAGGCACCCTACACTCACCCACCCCACTGTTGCCCCCCTCAGGGCTTTGGGGACGTGGCAGGTGAGCACTGGCTGGGCAACGAGGCCGTGCACCTGCTGACCAGCCGGGCACCCTACGCCCTGCGCATCGAGCTGCAGGACTGGGAGGGTGGCCAGGTCTATGCCCACTACGCGAGATTCCAGCTGGGCAGTGAGAGGCAGCTCTACAGGTAGGAGATGGGCACGGCAGGGGGGGCACCGATGGCACCACAGGGGTAGCACCAAGCTCTTGGCACCTCCAGCTGCCCCCTGGGCAACGGTTGCTTGAGTTGCCTCGGGATCTGGGTGCTGCCTCTGTGGCTGGGTGCTGGGTGCTGGCATTGAGAGAGGAGCAGGTCCTGTGAAACCCCTGCACCACAGCACCCATTCCCGGGGGAGCCTCAAGGGGTGTCCTTTCTGCCCTTGGGATGGGGATCCCCCACCCTTGGGAACCCCCAGGGCAGGTTGTCCAAGGAAGCAGCCTCAGAGCTGCAGGGTCTTTCTCCATCCTGCCAGCCCTCCTCGTGGCCTTCCACAGCCCCAGTGTGAAGCTGGGGTCTTTGTGAACCCCCTAGCAGCAGCCAGCAGATACCAATTGTAGCCATGGCCACTGGGCTAGATGGCTGATGGTGGCCATGGCCACTGTGCTGGGTGGTCAGTGGTGATTGATAGAAGCTGACGGTAGCTGATCGTGGACATGGCCACTGTGCTGTTGGCTCATGGTGGCTGATGGTGGCCATGGCCACTGTGCTGGGTGGGTGATGGTGGCTGATGGTCACTAGTGGTGATTGATGATGGCCATTGATGGCTGATGGTGGCCACGGCCCCTCCCTGCAGACTGTCACTGCAGGACTACAGCGGCACGGCCGGGCAGCAGAGTGGGCTGGCACTGCAGGGCACTCGCTTCAGCACCCGTGATGCCGACAATGACAACTGCTTGTGCAAATGTGCCCAGATGCTGTCGGGAGGTGAGTAGAGAGGGTAGCACCCACCCTGCACCTACAGGTGCCCTCCTGGGGTGCCACTCTGCTGCCCTGCTCCCTTCCCACAGGCTGGTGGTTTGATGCTTGTGGCCTCTCCAACCTGAACGGCATCTACTACCCGTCCCAGCACAATATCCGCAAGCTCAACGGCATCCGCTGGCACCACTTCCAGGGACCAAGCTACTCCCTCAAGGGCACCCGCATGCTCATCCGACCTGCCAGTTTCTAGGGTGCCAGTGGTCAGGGTGACACCAAGCGAAGGGCTGTGGGACAAGGGACAGTTTGGGGACAAGATTCACCCCTCAGATCTATTCCTCTTGTTTTTTCTGTCTTTGTGGAGAGCGACGGTGGCACCTTGGAAGGACCTGCAGGCAGGGACAGTGGGCTCTGGTGCCAGGGTAACTGGCATGAGGGGTTCTGCCTTGAACCACCCCATCCCACCTCAGCTTCTCTGCCCTTTGAATGAGGGTCTGAGGGGCAGAGAGGGCCTTTGGGGTCCTGAGGGCATCAACCCTGAGCTAGGATGACTGGTAGCCCTGTGCTGGGGTGGGGGATACACTGGCAGGGGCCTGTCAGAGCCCCACTATAGGGCTGAGGGGTCACAGCTGATGAGGGGTCTGCCATTTGAAATGGGGCTGGGGGTGGAAGGGCCTGCGGGGGCAGTTTTGGGGGTGGATCTGAACTGGGGCAGGAGAGAGAGATTATGGGGGTGCAGGAGGAGGCTGTATTGGCAAACCTATGGCGGCTCCAGTGGGGCCCCCCCAGGCACCCCTCTGCCCCAAGCTGCCAGGTTTGGGCTGGAGGTTCTATTTTTATACCAAGATATTTATTTCCCACATGTGGGTAGGGGGGAGCCAGCAGGGGTCTCTGTCCTGGCAGGACAGCCAGACTCTGGGCATCCCCAGAGCTCCACAAGAGGGTACAGCTGAGTGACACCTGCAGTCACCCTTCTGAGAGGGCCCTGTCCCCATTCCCCTTGGCCCCAGAGACCTGAGAATCCTCCACAGCCCAGTGACAGCTTCCTGCAGCATCCTCACCTCACCAGGTCTTGCCTCTGTGCCACTCCTGTGCCAACAGGTCCATCTCAGTTGGGGTTTGAATGGATGACAGCTGAGACCCCACAGAGCCAAGGGACACAGGAGGACAGGGGCAGCACCCCAGAGTGGGATGACAGAATGGGGGCCAGTGTAACCTGCTGGCAGGGTGTTGCTACAAGGATCCTTCTGAAGCCCCAACCCCAGACAGCCACTAATTAACGGTGGTTAAAGCCCAGGAAGTAATTTGCTCTTCTGGAAGCTTCTCATCACTGTGGGGTAATTAAAAACTGCAAAACCCAAGCTGGAGGGAGGGGCTGCCTGTGAGGTTCATTCCCAGAGAACAGCACTGCAGGCAGCAGCCACCCCGGTACGCCCCAAGGGCAGAGGGCTGGCACAGCAGGGCTGCACGTGGGCTGGGGACCGTGTGCCAGGTGGGTGCTCCTCCACCCCAAGATGCTGGGTCTGGCCCCCCAGTTTGGGGTGCTGCCGCCGGTTTTCTCCTTCTCCCCGCTGCCCGTCTGCACAGGAGCACCCATAGCAGACCCTGTCAAGGGGTAGGTGGCAGACACCCACCTGCCCAGGAGGAACAGCTGGGTTCAGCTGCAGCTCCACACTGAAACTGGAGCCAGTGAGAGGCAGCTGCATGGGAAAGGGATAGGGACACAGCAGGGGGGCACACTTGTCTCCATGGGTGTGGGGTCAGATGGAGATTCCTGCTTTGGGGTCGCCCAGTCCACATGCCTGCGGGTGCACACACAGGGAGTGGGTACACGTGTGTGCATCAAATGAGCACATGGGGCTTTGGGGTCATGGGACACCAAGACAAAGCTGGGGCCCCACAGCCTGATATGGAGGGGCTGTGAGTTCCCTCATCTCCCTAGCCAATTTATCCCCAGCCCAGGACACACCAGGCTGAGGAATCTTCCAGCACAGCCAGTCCAGCAGCCCTCTGGGGCCCTTCCCTGAGAGCAAAGCCTCAACCCAAGAAGCTGTTTGGTGTCCTTGGCACGCCAAGGTGAAGCACCTGGTACCCCATCACTTCTAGTGCCATCATTACCATATGGGATACTTCTGAGCCCACTTCAACCCTCTACTCACAGCCAGATGTCACTTTGTGCCCTGCCAGTCACCTCCTGCCCATCCCCAACTGCTCCGCAGTGCCAGGCAGCCAGACCTGCCTCTGCCCAGCTGGACAGACCTTGTGCCCCAAGCATAAACCACCAGGGCAGGAGGGAAACCCTTCACCCATTGAAGGATTTTGGAGGCACCCCAAATGCTGGGGGCCAGCAGCAGATCTGACCCCTCTGAAAAGTGAAACAGCAGCCCTGGGGTGGGCAGCAGGACTTGGTCACAGACCCCTCACTGCCACCATGTGTGCCAGGCAGCACCCGTGCCAGGCGGGCTTACTCTAGCTGGTTCATGCCACAGCCCCAGCAACATGGGTGAGGGGTCTCCTGGGTGGGTTTTGTGCCTCCTTCCCCAGCAGCCTCCAGCATGGTAGGTGCAGGCAGTGCCAGTGGTGAGGTGCCAGGCTGCCTCAGGGTACCGTGCAGGCACTTTTCATCTTCAAAGCCTCCCCTGCGCCAACTTTTTTCACCTCACATCTCCGTACCCACCTGGGAGGGCTTCGCTATCAGCCCCCCCATCTTGCAGCCCCTCCGGTGCTGTGCGAGGAGGTGGGCTCAAAGGGGAATCCCAGGTGCCAGGGCTCTGCCAGGACTTGTGGGACCAAATTGCTGCTCCCGCTGTGCCTGCTGAGCCCTGCGCTGGCACCACTGAGCGCCCCGGAGGTCCCTGCTTCACCTCAAGAGATGGGGTGAGCAACCCCAGGGCACAGAGATGGAAAAAATCCAGTTCTCATC
Source organism: Rhinopomastus cyanomelas (assembly GCA_013400115.1). Classification (NCBI taxonomy): domain Eukaryota; kingdom Metazoa; phylum Chordata; class Aves; order Bucerotiformes; family Rhinopomastidae; genus Rhinopomastus; species Rhinopomastus cyanomelas. Next base: position 436,239 of record VXBP01007618.1, read on the forward strand.
ATTATTGTCATAATTAGCATTTACAGGAAAACCAGTAGAAATGAGGAAAAGACCAAAACTCACTGTCTTCATAAATACCAGGGCCCAGCAGGTGCCCATGGGTACCTGGGAACACATACACTCACACACACTCTCAAAGAGGCCTAGGCTGCTCCAAATTGGGGGGTCACATTTGCACTCAACCCAGAGTCCCAGGCTTCCTGTAGATCCTTGCCAGGATGCAGTGTCACCCCCCTCAGAGGGTGTCCCTGCTCCATTTGGGGGTGAGCTGGCTTCTTCCTCCCACCCATGGGTGCTAGCAGACCCTCCACACACAGCCTCCAGCTTAAGCATGTGAGGAGAGGTGCTGGAGTCCCACCACACCAAGGGACTCGAGTCCTCCACCCTCCTGTAGGGTCCCTGGCTCTCCAGTGCCAGCCATGGGAAAGATGGACAGCAGGGTCCTACCAGTGCCACCATGGCAGAGTGCGCAGGGAAGCAAGAATGGGGCTGAGTCCTGAGTCCTGTCCCCATTGAGAGGTCCCTGCCCCTCTTGGGCACAACGTGTGCTCGTTCCCATCCAGCATCACCCAGTGCGCACCATGATGCCGCTGCTACACATCAGAGACCTGTTGGGTCTCCCTAGCCTGGCGCAGCCCATAGAGCCACTTGATGACGCGGGCGTTGCGCTCGATGACAGAGATGCCATAGGGGACGCGCTGGGCTGTGGGTCCCTCGGGACTGGCGGCACTGGGTGGCGATTGCCCGCCCTCCGAGCTGGCCGTGCTCACGCTCTGGAACTGGAGGGACACGATGTCAGAGCTGGCACGGGCAAAACGCTCAGCACCCAGCTCCTGCACATCCTCGGGGTCGAGGCCACAGTAGTTGAAGAAGCGCTCGAGGTCGGCAGTGGCCCGTGACAGGCGGTCACTCAGGTCTGACTTGGAGCGGTGAAGCCGGCGGGCGCTGTCAGGGCGGGCAGGTGAGCCCCGTGTTGCCAAAGCACCAGGCACAGGGGACACGGGCACCGGTGTTGCTTGGCCCCGCGGAACCATGCAAGGACGCACGTCCACTCGCCGCACAGCCACACTGCCAGGGGGCTTGGCTGTGGCAACAGGGGTCCCTGGTGACTTGATGAGCCCCTCTGACACATCACCTGGCACTGCTGGTACCTCTGCCCTCCATGCCCGCGGGGTCTCCACCTTGGGGAAGGGGCTGTCGCAGAGGTTAATGAGGTTGTTGAGGATATCCAGGTCCAGCGAGGTCTTTGGGGCTCCCCTGCGGCTGGGAGTGAGGGTGTTCCTGCGGACCCCCGGCGTGAGGAGGGGCTGCTTGAGCAGCGGCGGCGGCTTCACAGGCTCCTGCCTGGTGCTGGCGACCCGCTGGCTCTTGACGTACTTGACCTTGTCGGCCTCCAGCCTCTCCACTGCGCTGGGTCTGCCGGTCCCCGGCTCGGTGCCCCGTCGGAAATAGGCGGGACCCTTGCGGAGGATGCGGACGGGCATGGCCGCGGCTAGAGGTGCCGCCGCTCGCATCCCCTTCCCGCCATTGCCCGCCGGCAGCGCCTCGACGGGCATTCTCGGCGCTGGCTGCTGGCACCGGGGCGAGCAGCGAGCGGGGCGGCGGCTGCGGAGAGAGGACGGAGTGAGGGGTTGGTTGCAGGAGTTGACTGCTGGGTGATGCCGGTGCCCCCCTGCAAAGGCGCTGCGGACGGACAAAGGCTGAGCAGGACTACGTCGGCCGGCGCTGCCCGCGGGTTCCTATGAGAAGGACGGACCCCGCCTCCCCTGCCGTCGGAGGCTCCACGCAACCTCGGCGGGGCCAATCCGCGCAGCCAACCCGCTTCAAACTGCTCCCCGGCCAATGGGGCTGCCGGGGAGGGCACCCAGTGCTTGGCCGTGGGCATCCTGGGGACCCCGGACGGGGCACAGAACTGGGGGGAGAGGGGACCGGGCGGGTCTGGGAGACCCTCGGCAAGGCTCTGCCCACGTTGCACCTGCTCAGGGGGTGGGGGGACATTGCCTGTGCTATGGGGTACAAATCCCATGCCCAGGGACGGATTATCCGTGCTCAGGGGGGCATCTCCCACACTTAGAAGTGTTTGCCCAATACGCGGGGATGCCTCCCTCACACCTAGGGGTTCATTCCCCACACCTATGGGTGCATACCCTGCTCCACTCCCATACATCCTCCCATCCCGGTCAGTCTAGGGGATTCAGGGCTCCTCTTCCTGCTGGTCTCTCAGCTCCTCTTGCAGGCTCTGGGGTTACTCCGGGGCTCCCCTCTCCCACCATGGAGCCCCTTGGAAAGCATCAGTGAGGGTTTCCATTCCTTCTTCCCCTGCCAGAAGCAGCCCTAAGGCCCCCCCGTAGTGCACCCAACGTCCTTGGGTCCCCGCCAACCCCAACATGTGCAGCCGCCTGCTCCAACGGTTGCAGAGGCACCAGCCTGCCCACAGTAGAGTCGGGGGGCCCCAAACCAGCCCTGAACCCCTATGCAGCCCCCCGCTGCCCGGCTACCCACAGTGCCCTTGCGCAGGCGTGGGCACAACCGGAGGGGTTCCAACACACAGAGGGGCTCAGGCAGTGGTGGGGTGCACAAGGGAGAATATTTGGGGTCAGACCTGCCCTTCCAACCCATCCCCTTTCCTGAGCTGCCCCCCTGGCTTATCCCTGGGGAGGGATAAGCCAGCCCTAGCACTCACCGGGTACTGCGGCGTTGAGGGGCACGTTTGGGGCTCGGAGCCGTGGCCCCGCTCCCTCCCACGTCACCTCACTCTCCTGCACAACTTCCTGGGTGCGACCCAGGGCCCATCCCAGCGGTACCCGCGGGAGGCAGGACCCAGCCTTGGCACCCGTGGCATCCCACTATAGCCACACTGAACCAGGGCCGCACGGCCACGTGCCCACCTCTCACTTCCAGCCCCACAAAATCTGAACCCCAGTGAAGTCTCCATAAAGCAGGCACCCCACAGGGTGCCCCAGCCTCATGCTCTTTGACGGGTGAATGGCATTGGGGACATTGTGCCTTGTCCCAGTCGTGTGCCCGGGGACACACAATGCCTTCTGACCTGGAAAGCGTCTGCAGCCTGTCTGCCAGGCATGGGAACAGAGGGGGAGGGTCCCAGTGCCGGCACAGACCCTGCCTCCTACTGGGGTTGGGGGGTGGGGGTTGTGGGCAGGGCCAGCAACACAAAGCACTGATGCCCTTGAGCAGGAACGAGCATTCGTGCGGAGGATTGGCACCTTTCAGCAGCACGGCTGGGGTCCAGCCCAGACGGATCCAGCACCTCACAGCAGCCCATGGCCCCATTGCCCTTCTCCCCCGTGCCAGGCTCAGGAAGGGTTTCCCACCTTGGCATAGGGCTGCCAATGTGCCCCCTGCCTAGGGACAAGCCCCCATACCAGGTGTCAGAGAGTCTCGGGGTGAAGCTGGGCAGGGAGCAGCTTTTGAGGTGCAGAGATTAGGACACAGGGCCCCCACCCAATGCAGCCACCTTGGCCGGCAAGGACAACCCAGCCGGGCACAACCTGCTGCTCCACATTCCTGCAGTACTGAGCCGCCTGCCCTGGCATGGCTGAACCAAGCCAAGCCGAGTTGAGCTGAGCCGACCCGAGCTGAGCCACCCTCCCAACAGCCCCAAAAACATCCTTTTGTATCCCAAGCCCAAATGTGTGCCAGGGCTAACTGCCCCACTTGTGCCAGGCAATGCCCTGGCTTCTCTCCTTGATACACCAGACCAGGTTCTGCTTGGAGGCAGCTACTCCAGCGACATACTGGGAGATGTGTGGTTATGCCTTCCCCTCACTGGGTCACCCTGTCCTGCATTGCTGGCACCAAATAGGCACAGAACTGGCACCACCTCCACCTACCTGGGAGCCTCCTGGGCACTGCTGAGCCGCGGTGCTGCTGTCCTTAAGCTTGTTCCTGGGGTGTCTCAATGTTTTCAGTCCTGTCCTCCCAGTTCTCCCAGTGGGAGGGCACCTATCAAGTGCTGGAGTGACTCCCGCTGAGTCACCCCGGGAGGCAGCTCCGGGCTCACACAGGATCAGACCCACAGGGCATTCCCCCATGCCAGGGTGCGTCATGCAGATGCTGATGTCCCGGATGCTGGTTCAGCCCACGGTGACCGCTAGGCACAGCCCAAGGTGCCCACAGCAGAAAATCAAAAAATGCCTCTCAGTGTCCTGTGCCAGCTGTGGGCAGAGGGTCCTGGTGCCCAGCTGGTGCCACCCCCTCTGCACCCACCACCAAACTTCTGCAATCAACCTCAAAAGGCAGCAAAAACCCCGCTTTGTGGCACAGAGGGAGGGGACAGAGCAGAGCCAGACAACCAAACCTGCATCCACACAGACCTGCTGGCCTGAACCCAGCCCAGGGGGCTCTGGGAGCCACTGCCCTGTCTATGGGCATCTCTGTGCCAGCACTGCAGGGAGGGATTGACCATTTGGCCCATGGAGTCCAATGGCATCAGGAATCCTTCACTACTCTTCAATGCCAGGCAAGCAACTGGAAGAGCCAAGCAAAGTCCACAGAAATAGCCATGTGAATGCCAGAGGGCTGCCCAGTGCCCAGGATGGGCACAATGAGCTCAGCTGGAAAAACATTGCCTGGCATGGTGGGCAGGGGAAGACTCTAGAGGCACCTGCCCAGAGGGGCACTGCTGGCTGAACCAGCATGAGGCCGTCACCATGGCTGCAGGCAGCTGCCTGGGCAGGCCTGGGCAGCACAGATGGTATGCTGGAGCCTGGCAGTGCCTGGAGCCTCACCCACCCTGGGAGCATCCTAGGATGGGTGTCAGGTGGGCACCCAGCTTAGCATCTTGTACCCTGCCTGGGAACACAGGGACAGGGCAGGGACAGCATTTGAGTGGTAGAAGAACAGGAAGGAGTTGGCACTGGCTTTGTCTTCACCTCCCACAGAGCCTTCCGGGACACCCTGGGATCTAAATGCATCTGCCAACAGGCAAAAAATAAACCTCAGAGGCCAAATCTTGCCTGTCAGTGCCCACAGAGCAGTAAGGTTAGGGCTTGGCACAGCTTGGGCACCCCCAGAGCTAGAACCAACCCCCCCCACACACCCAAATTATCCATGTGCTAATGCTTGGCATTTAATTAGAGCCCTTTGCTGTGCCAAGGCTGTGCCATAGGGAATGGCCCCTGTGCCATGTGGCCTGCACTGGGACAAGCCACCACCAGCTCCCGCCTCAATGTCCCCATCTCTGGAGTAGCTCTGCTAGGGATGCGGTTGACTTTCCGAGGGACACGGTGACACGATGTGGCCCTTCTGGCTGTGCCCAGCTCCGCTTTGGTGTCCGCAGCAGGCAGAGGGGAGGGTGCTGCCCGCATCCCACTCCCGGCAGGCGGTAGCTCAGTGTGACAGATGGAGACATGTGGAACTCGAGGCCTTTGTCTGCACCGTGACAGTGGTGACGATGATGATGAGGACATGGACCCGCAGATGGCGGCTACAGCCTATGGCCGGGCCCTGGGGATCCGGCCCTTATTGTGGAGGGTCTCTCACCTCTGCCAGCCCCTGCCCCCCATCAGCCTTTCAACTTTCAACTTGACCCAAGGCCCCTTTCACATGGAAATTGGATGCAAATAGGGCAGGGAAGGAGGGGGCTTTCAAGGGCTGTGACCTGACAGAGGGTCCCTGTGCCTAAGTCTGGAGGGGGTCATACTCACATACTAGGGACAGATGGGAGACTCTGGGGCCATGGGGGTCCCATTATCCCCCAGCAATGGTTCAGGACCCTCAGCTGAAAGCAAAAATTACGGACTCCCTTCTGGTCTCCCACTTTCCCAGGTGCTCTCCCACCCTGAGGGGCAGCCCCATGGCAGGAGCAGCATGCCCACCCCAGGGAAAACCCCTGCCCACCCTGCCCTGCACCACCTGCAGCTGGGGACAGGTCCCCAGGCCTGGCTGAATGGGGAGGGGGGTTCCCAGCTGGGACCCCAGCAAAAACCCATGGCCATGGACAACTCGGTTGCCAAATGTTGCCCATCTGCCCTGGGGTCTTCATTCGCATCTGCTGGGGGATGTGGAGGAGCTGAAGGGCTCAGCTGCAGCATGGGGAGGGGTTGAGGGGCCACAGCCATCACAGGCAGGGTAGATCTGAGGGGATCCCACACCCTGCAGCCCCTCGGGTTCCTTGGGCAGTCCTTGTCCCCTCCTTTGTCCCCAGCAGCTGCCCCAGCAGCAGCCTGAGCCCCCCAGCACGTGTTTTTTCCCAGTATCTGGGACTGGCTTCCCCCCTCTCCCAGCCCCCACAGTACTGGTTTTGGCTGGGAAAGAGTTAATTTTCTGCACAGGAGTTGGTTTGAGGCTTGAATAGGTTAGTGGATTGGTAATTTTGTGGGCTGAAAACCGTGAAATTTTGGCTGTTTCGAGTGGGCTGGGGGGCACAGATGGGACCCCACTGACCAAGGGGTATCCCAGCCACAGGATTCCCTGTTCAGCATTGAAAAACGAGGAAGAAGACAGAATTTGGGATATTTGGGGTGATGGCATTTACCTTCCCGGGTGACCACTGGGCTGTCCTGGGGGTGGCCAGACACATACACACACACACCCCTTCCCCTTCCCCATGGCCACAATGCTCTATCGTCTCATCTGCGTGGGTCTTGCTTTCCCCTACTAAGATAGTTTAACCTACACCCCCCACCCCCAGTTTGCTCCCTGTTTCACTTCCCACAGGGGCTAGGGGGTGCTGAGCTGCCTCTGGGGTCGAACCCCAACCTGTGGCCCCCACCCCTCCATGAGTACCCAGCTGTGCCAGCGCCGTCCTGGGACATGAGGATCCCCATGTCCCCCCGCCCCGCCACCCCTCAGCTGGGGCAGAGGCGGGGGTTAGGGCACAGGCGGGACAGACCGGACAGACTGGACGGACATCCCGGCTGGCTCCATCCCGCTCTCCCAGCGACACCCGGTGGGTGCTGCGGGAAAAGACACCGGGAGGGACTCCTGGAGTGTGTGTTGGGGGCGGGGCCGGAGCTGGAATGGGCGGGGGGGGTGTTTGAGGATCACCCAGTTTCTGTCCCCTCACCTGTGTCACCTCCCGTTGGCTCAAGGATCGGCTGATCATCCCTTCTCATCTCCCCGGATATAGGGTCAGAGATGTCCAAGGCAGAACCACCACCAAGAGGTTTTGGGGTCCCTGTGACCCCACCTGAGTCTGTGACTCTACAAGAGGAACAACTGGGACAGGCCCAGTGAGTAGGTGACTTTCCCACCTGCAGGGCAGCAGCCTGAAATATGGGGAAGGGATGTGGTTCAGGCAGGGACATGCGCAAAGTCCAGGACAGCACCAAGAATAATCCCTGGCATCCACCCAGAGCCGCCGCCTCGGCAGGGGTTTGGTGCCACGGCCGAGCAAGCAGCAGGCACAAGACGGTACGTGGGGACAGAGAGGCACGGTGACTCCCAGGGCAGGGCACGGAGGGGGCTGGAGGTGCTAAGGGTGGACTTTGACCATTGGGATGGAGTTTGGAGCTGAAGGAGCCCCCACACTGGGGTTCTGGGGTTGGGCTGTGTGAGATGAGTCGGGGCTTTTCCGGGGTGGGGGGCGTGTGTGTGGAATCCTATCAGTAAAACCTGAGGATCTACTGGTAGGGAAAGCAGGATCAAGGGGGTCGTGAGCCTCCTGCTATGCCCCTGTGCCTGCGCTATTCATGGGGGGGGGGCGGGGGGGGGGCGAGCAGATTATTTTCGAAGCCTGTCCCTCCACCCTGAGCACTGACATCTCCCGCTCATCCCTGCAAGGACGTCTGAGCCGAGTTACTGATCACCTTATCTTATCGCATGAACCAACCAACCCCACAGCTCATGTGTCACCCTACAACCTGCCAGGACCCCCCACCCCACAGCTGGGACGCTGCCACCCTGGCACGCAGCATCAGACCTCGCCACCCAGCACGTGGCACGAGGGCACGGACGGGGTCAGCAGGGTTAAGAGCGGTGCCAGACCGGAGCAGGACGAGGCGCGCACACACGCACCAGGCCGTCACCCGCCTGCATCCGGACGTGGTGACGCGATCGTCTCACGTCACTGGCCCGGCAGCCGGGACTCGCTGCGCCCCGCGTGCTGCTGCCCGCTCCCCAAAGCGCAGTGAGTTGCCCCTTGGGGAGAATGCTGAGGGACTGGTCAGACTGGGAGCTCGATCCGTTACGGGCTCCTTGTCCTTGGCGCGGGGCCGGAGTGTTGGGTGGGTTCCTGCACCGGCCGAGGCTCAGCCCTCAGTTTCCTCGGCCGGGTGCAGCGCTGCGGAGCAGGGCTGGAGCCGCTCCGACAGGCTGCACGAACGTGGGAACGCCGTGCGGGTCCCTATGCCCGCGCCGTGGGAGTCTCCCTTCATGGGAGCAGGACAGAGAGGGTGCCCAGGGTGGGCAGGGGATGAGCCCAATGCCCGCTGACTCGGCTGGCTGCTATGAGCCCAGGCTGGTTTGCAGGTGAGTCTGCAGGATTCTTCTCCCTGGAGCCTGCTGGCATAGCGGGATCCAGCTGGGAATGCACACGGCGGGAGATACGGAGCCCCTGCTTCCAGCAGAGTTGGCCCCCAGGTCAGAGCCATCTTCACTTGTGCTAGGCTGTGCCATAGCACCGTGAGGTGGGGCAGGTTCACTGCCCTTCTGGATACCACCTTGGCTCTCTGCCATGTCATGCCCAGCCCCAGCTCTCTGAGATAGTGCCCAGGCAGAGCCCAACACATCCCTTACCCACTGCACCACCAGCGGGGAGCAGGGGGGCTTGCAGGGGGCAAGGGGTGCTCTGCCATGGGGTGGGGTGGCCAAGCTGCTCTCAAGTGGGACAGGAGCTGCATTGTTGGGGGGGTAGAGGTCAGGATTGGGATCTGAGGGGAGGTCAGGTCTCACCCCATTACTAATTGCAGCCCCTCCCCACAGCCCGGGCTCTCAGCCTCCAGCCATGGCACTGCTCACCCACCTCCTAGCATGCATCTTTGGAACAGGCTCCTGGGTGGCCATCAATGGGCTGTGGGTTGAGCTGCCACTGCTGGTGACAGTGCTGCCGGAGCAATGGGACCTGCCCTCCTACATCACCATCATCATCCAAACGGCCAACGTGGGGCCACTTTTGGTCACTGTCATGCACCACTTCTGGCCTGGCTTGCTGAAGGAGGTGCCAGTTATCTACGGGATCATATCTGTGGGGGTTGTGTCCTGCTTGCTCTTGGCCTTCCTCTGGGATTGCACATCCACCATCAGCGGGATAACCCACAGCACTGCCTTCCTGCTCCTCACCTTCTTCTTGTCCCTGGTGGACTGCACCTCCTCCGTCACCTTCCTGCCCTTTATGATGCAGCTGCAGCCCCGGTACCTGACCACTTTCTTTGTAGGCGAAGGGCTCAGTGGGCTCATCCCAGCCTTCATTGCCCTAGGACAGGGCTCTGGCATCTCCAGCTGCGTCAATGTCACCCATGTGGACAATGTCACCAGTGGCAATGAGACTGTGGAGAGCATCAGCACCCAGCTGGAGACCCGCTACCACCCAGCCAACTTCTCGCCACTCGTCTTCTTCCTCCTGCTGACGGCGATGATGCTGGCCTGCCTGACAGCCTTCTTCTTCCTCACCCGGCAGCCCAAGAAGTGGGAGCTCTCCCAGCAGCAGCTCTACTCCAGCAGCATCATGCTGAGCTCCTTTGACCATATCCGTGATGAGGGCAAAGGCTGCCCATGCCCAAAGGATGCCAAGAGACCTGGGAACATCCTGCCTGTGGGCTCCCACCCCCTGGCCAAGCTCATCTTCATCTACCTCCTCATCACTTGGGTGTCCTCTCTCATGAATGGGGTCCTGCCATCCATCCAGTCCTACTCCTGCCTGCCCTATGGCAACACAGCATATCACCTGGCAGCCACGCTCAGCTCCATGGCCAACCCCCTCGCCTGCATCGTGGCCATGGTCCTGCCCAACAGGTGGGTAATGGGGTCATAGGGACCATGACAGGGAGTGTCCCTGACACTTCTGCCCCAACAATGGCCTCCACACTGCCATGTGGTTGTGGGAGAAGGAACTGGGTGGCAGAGAGCTGATGGGGTGCCCATGCTCTGGTGGCAAAGACAGCCCAGGATAGGAGGATGGAGCCAGCATGGACCTGGTCACCCTGTGCCCCAGGTCTGTGCCACTCAGGACAGCCTGGCAGCATCACCCAGTGCCACTCATGTGTCCCTTGCAGGTCCCCGACCCTGATGGGCATCCTCACTGTGGCAGGGACAGGCTTTGGTGCCTACAACATGGCCATTGCAGTGATGAGCCCCTGCCCGCTCCTCCAGCAGTCCCAGTGGGGCGATGCCACCATCGTAAGTCACAAGGAGGTCTCTGGGGCCAACCCTAGCTCCATCCCCACCACCATGTCCCCCATTCCCACAGTGGGGAGTCCACCCAGCCCGCTGACCACTGTCCCCTCCCTACACCACCAGATCCTCTCCTGGGTGCTCTTCACTGGGACGCTTTCCTACGTGAAGGTGATCGCCGGGGTGATCCTGCGGGACCACAGCCACAGTGCACTGGTGTGGTATGGGGCGCTGGAGCAACTGGGATCCCTCCTGGGGGCTCTCATCATGTTCCCTCTTGTCAACGTCTACGGCTTCTTCGAATCTGCTGACTACTGTAACCTGCAGTGCCCAGTGTGAGAGGGGTGGGCACACTCAAGCAGCACCTCTTGCCATCAGACACCCCCAGGACCAGTGAGGGATGGAAGGGGTGCTGGAACAGGGTGGCTGCAGGCAACTGTCCCTGCTAGGCCCTGCCTGCCCCATGCCTCTGTCCTCAACCTTCCTAGGGGATGTCCCCCTTGCATCCAGAGCAATAGAAAGCCTTTGCTAAGCCCTTGGACTCCCTGCTGCCCACACTCCTCATGTCAGTGAGTGTGGTACCTGTGCCCCCCACTCCTGGGTACTGCTCAGCTGGGGATGTCTCCTGTCCCCTACTACTGTTTAGCATCATGTCCCCAAAACCCTTCTGGGACCCCAAGGGTGGGCACAGCCCTAGCTGCATCCTTGCCCTCTGCACCCTGCTGCACCCCATTCCAATTCCATGATATCCTGTGCCAACCCTCTGCACCCCATTCCAACTGCTCTGCCTGGCACAGACCAAACCTTTGTACCGCGTACCAGACTTTTGCACCCTATACCAAACCTCTGCATTCCATTCCAACCCCACTGCACTCCATAGCAGACCTCTGCACCCTATACCAACTCTCTGCATCCCATCCCAACCCCATTGCACTCCATACCAGATCTCTGCCCCTTATGCCAACACTCTGCATCCCATCCCAACCCTATTACATCCCATACCAGACTACCGCATCCCATAGACCAGACCTTTCTACCCCATACCAGACCTCTGCATCCCATCCCAACCCCATTGCACCCTATACCAGACCTCTGTACCCCACCACCAGACCTCTGCATCCCATCCCAACCCTATTACACCCCATCCCAGCCCTCTGTACTCCATACTCTTTGCACCCCACCCCAGTCCTCTGTATCCCACGTCAGCCCCACTGCACCCCATTCCAACCCTCTGAACCCCAAGATGGGCAGCACTGAGGGTGCAGAGCCAGATAAGGTCCCCAGCTCAGCCTAGGCACACTGCTGCCTGAGGGGGGTTGGCATGACCCTAGTGCCAGGGCTGTGCCACCTGGTACTCCAACTGCACCCCAGCCATGCCAGCCAGGGGGGCACCAGACAAGGGCAGGGCAAGCATGGGGAGGGGATCAAGCCAGGGCGGGCAGCAGCAGCAACCCCCAGGCCAGGCTGGCACCCACCTCCAGCCTGCACCAGCGCCCCTTGTGTAGGGCATGAGGCAGTCAGGCCTTTGTCCCCAGCCCTTTGTCTGGCAATCTGCTCCCGCAGCCCCAGAGCCACCCCCGCAGGCTTTTTGGGGTCTCTCGGCTGCCTGCAGCACCGACGTGGCTGGAATAGCTAATGGCCAGCAGCCCCACTGAAACGATGGCCCTGGGCGGGAGTCCCGTATCGAGGCCGCCAGAGGGCAGCGGGTTCTGTCCCCTCTGGCACCACCGGGCACCCCGAGCCCTGACAGCTCCCGGCTGATGCCGGGTCCAGGATGAAGCTCCACGGGAAACGAGTCGGGGGCTGAGGGGGAGGGGGGATCTGTGGGGGCACAGTGTGGGGGGCTGGTTTCACCCACGAGCGGGATGGATCCCTTGTGGGGAACAAAGCGATACGGGACCCCTCCCCACCTGCCCCATGAGAGGATGCTCCTGCCTTTGGGACCCCCCAAAGCCCCTCGCCCACGGACCCCCGCCGTCCCCCTCGCTCTACCCGAAGAGACAATCGCTTCCAATGGGATTTATTTCCATACAGCTGCTCGGGAAGGCGAAACCCGGGCGCAGCGGAGGAGAAAGACCGAGCCTTTCTTCTGGAGATCCCCCCCTCCCCGCCACCGGAGGTGGGGGCTGCTCGGGGGAGCTGTGGAGTGGGGGGCTGCAGTCAGCGATATTAGCAGAGCTCGGCAGGGCTGATTGCGGGTTATTAACATACATTATCTCAGTGCTCTGGCTCTGAAAGGAGCCGGGTCCTATTCCCTTCCCCCTGTCTTTTACACTTAGTTACCTCCCTTATTGCACCCGGCCTGCGCTGGAAGCGGGCAGGGAGCAGGCCGGGAATTGGGAGGGAACAGGGAGGGAGCGGGCAAGGAATGGGCAGGGAATAGGAAGGGAGCGGGCAGAGATGGGCAGGGAATAGGGAGGGAGTAGACAGGGAATGGGCAAGGAACAGGGAGGAAGTGGGCAGAGATGGGCAAGAAGTGGGCAGGGAATAGGGAGGGAGCAGGCGAGGTATTAGCAGGGAGTAGATAGGGAGTGGGCAAGGAGCAGGCAGGGAATGAGTAGGGAATAGGGAAGGAGTGGGCATGGACTGTACAGGCAGCAGGTAGGGAATGGTCAGAGAGTGGGCAAAGAGTAGGCAAAGAGTAGGTAAGGAGCAGGTAGGTAGTGATCAGGGAGTGGGCATGGAATGGGCAGGGAGCAGGGAAACTGAGTAGAAAGCAGGAGGACACCAGGGAGCCATTGCCAGGCAGTGGGTAGGTGATGGGCAAGAGAAATCAGGCAGCAGGCAGGCAATGAGCAGGGTGCAGGCAGACTGCAGGCAGGCAAACTGTGGACAGGAGCAGGCGGCCCCAACTAGGGCGTGAATAATGGCCTGTTGTGCCTTGAAGGAGAGAACAGGCACACGCAGATAGATAAATGATGGAGCCAAGACCAGTGGGTGATGGGGGCGACACACTGCGAACAGCCCGGTGATGTGACCAACCCTGCCCTGGGGACCCTGATCCTCTGGGAGAGGTGACCTTGAACTTGGTAGAGCCCTGACGTCAGGGCAGTGCTGTGGGACCAGATGGGATCTGTGTGGCTGAGCCCTGGCTGAGTGCTGCTAGATGAGGGGAGAAACCCCAACTTGTGGTGGGAGCAGTCCCAAGACCCCCAGACCTAGAAAAAGGACTGGCTGAGGGGGGCTCGGGTGTGGCTTAGGAAGTGAGATCCTCTGTGATGTGGGATGCCTGGGGTCGAGGATGCTGTAGGATGTGGGATGCTGTGGGATGTGGAGTGCAATAGGATGTGGGATGCCACAGGCTCAGAGATGCTGTGAGCTGTGGGATGCAGTAGGATGCAGTGGGATGCTGTAAGGTTCCTGTGAGCTGTGGGATGGTCTGGGCTATGGGATGCCACAAAAAGCCATGGAGGTGACATTTTGGCTCCCAGTCCTGATGCCACATGTCCAGGGCCAAAGGTTCTACTGCCTCGGGAGGCTGGGGGTGTCTAGGGCTGCCTTGTGCCAGCTGTACCAACACTCTCCCTGCAGTGAGGGATGACAGACTGTTCTCAGTTAAGTTTTGCCAGCTGCCAACCAGGTCCCAGTGTCACTCACCGGCCCTTGGCCAGCACAGTCAGCATCGGGACTAGCGACTGCAGGACTGGGGCTTCATCCTGCTCCCGGGAAGACGGCAGCAAGGCCCTGGCGAGGGGAGGGGGCAAGGCGGGGGCTCTGTCTGGGAACAATGAACCGCCACGAGCCCGGTTATTGTTGTGGGATTCGAAGGTCGTGGAGCTTCCCTGGGAATAGTAATAGGGATAAGGGGCAGGAGAGAGGGAGAGAAGGTGAGAAAAAGGACAGGGCAGAGGAATGGGGAGGGGAAAAGGGGAGAGTGGTCAGGGATGGGGACGGAGAGGGGACGGTGGGACTGGAATGGGGATAGAGAACAAGGGACAGGGGAAAGGGGTCATGGAAAGGGACAGGGGACAGCGACAAATATGGAGAAGAGGAATGGAAATGGGAATGGGGAATAGGGACAGGAGGGGGGAGCAAGGACTAGGCTAGGAGAAAGGGTCAGGGGACAGGAATGGAGACAAGGGACAGGAATGAAGACCAGGGATAGGGACCCCCGCCCCGCGCAGGCCCTGGGGGCTAACGGCAGGGAGACAAAGGCGGTGGGAGGCAGCGGCATGTCCCACCCCCACCCCCCTGCCTGTCCCCATTGTCCGTGACCGGGGCTGGGGTGGGGGGAATGAACCGG